>NW_019060165.1:715280-726135 GCF_000696155.1 Zootermopsis nevadensis | reverse complement strand
GAAAGCAGAATCCAGCTTTCAAAATGTATTTTTATGATTTTATAACTTAGTCAATGGATGAAGTTCAAAAGAAAAATGTTATAGATTATAAAACACCATCTGAAACTTTTGAAATCTGACTTTACACTTTGTGCTGAGCAAGGCGTCAATGCAGTTTTTTTACTATTACCTTGTCCCTACTTAAAGTGGACAAAATATGCTAATAGTGTGGCATTAACAGCTCTCTAAAAGTAAGTCCTTAACAAAAAATGATGTATTCAAGAAGTTATGTACTCTTATTACAATGGTTACGAGCTTGAATGCTCCTTGTAAAATAAAAGATGATCAAAGCTGCTGTAAAACTGTATGTAAACACATAAAATACCTGAAGGCAATGACATCCTCCTGCACCTCCTTTATTGACCTGTGACCCAATTTGTTTGGATATGAAGTGACATTGTAAGGTAACTTGGAACAATATTCCAGCTGTATAGGTCCACAGAATCTGGGAGGAGGTGGCACTGTTGTGCTAGACATTGTTGTTACTGCCGATGTTGTAATTGGCAGTGGTGTTGTCAAAACTGCAGAGCTTTCTGAAACCAACATTATTATGAAAAATAAGTTGGTCAGATTGTGTACAAACAGTATTATGTGACACTACTTGTGTCAAAGGCTGTACCATTATTAAAATAGAACTTTCTGCATATGAAGACATTTATACGCCATTGTAAATTTATTGTAATATTACTATTTTTATAATAAATCTGAAAGGAAGAGATATTTGTGAAGGTCAAGAATGAGATGGTGAGGGGTCAGAACAGGCTTCTATACCAGCACTGATGGAGTTAATTTATAACAAAGAGAGAAAATTGACAAAGAAAGAAAAAATAAAGGACTGAATAAATGTGTGAATTTTTCTAAATTCATGAGATGGCTTGTCCAAATGAATTACAGCATTAATCTGACAAAATCTATACAGCAGAATCCTCCTTGAGAAGCTAATAGCTATTCATTTGGTCAAGAAATTCCATTTTCAACCTTTTATTGAAAAAAAGGTTTCTTATTGTACACACAAAAGCCGACCACTGCATCCTATCCTGAGCCAAATGAATCTAGTCCAGATGCTCAAATCCAGTTTGTTTATGATCCATATTGATATTGGCTCTTCGTATATATTCCTAGATTCCTACATTTTCTGTAAAGTACAGACTAAGGCAAAAGATGAAAACATGTGGAACACAGATATTTTGAGATTTTTTTATCTACTGATTCACTCTTCAGTGGAAATGATGTCAACATGAAACAGAAAGATTGTTATTTAATTATTTAAATAGTGTACTACATTCTTGTAAAAAATTAGGGTACTGATGACCTAAATTTCATTAACATGTCATTTCTGTAATTGTTACATACACATATTCAAGCTTAGTAATTCTCCTATGTAATGAATTATGGTGTTGAGAGTATGACTTCACCTTTAATATCCAAACTGCTGAGATCGATGGTAAGGTTGGCAAGGTATCGTGATTCCTGAAGTGCTATTTCCTTTGACAGCACTTTCATCAAGTCAGAAATCCCAACATCTAACTGGCGGGGATCAAAGTGCAAATTAAAGTGGACTACAAGATCATGTCCATCAATTCTGAAATCAAAACAAGACTTCAGTCTTACCTGTAATACTCGATGCTTTCACATACTTATGAATGATAGTAAAAATGTAACAAAATAATGACTGTGTCTTTGAACTTCTTCAGTATATACAGACGTGGTTGCCATTTACAATTTACTGTTAAACTTTCCATAAAATTTGTTTTGTCTACACACATATCCATTTCTGTTACTTTGTTCAGTCCCAATGGTACTGACCCATCTAGCGCTAAGACTTCTGTGCCTAGGAAGGCTGGCCTGAGATCACTGCGCCGGAACACCAGGTTCAGTCGCTCTCGGTAATCTCTTGCTCGTATCCGGAACTGTTCAGTGGCTGGATCAGCAAGTTCAGCAGAGAAGGCATCACCTCGCACCACCCGGAACATTGCCCGGAACACTTGCTCTCCTGGTGGATCTGCACTCAGGAATGTGTCTGTAAACGAATCCAATAAGAATGGGTTACATTTCCAAGTATCATTATAGTGAGAATTAGCCAGAAAGTAGGTTTCATTAAATCTTTGAACATGTATTGAAAATTAGGCTTTCTTATTGACTGATTCTCACCATTAACTCCATGATTCCTACACATTCCCTACCCCACCATATGAACAACGTGAAGACAGTGAGAGGCCATGGGAACTATTAGTTTCTTCATTTATGTAATGATGCTTTCTCAACTGCATTGGTTAACTAGTCTTAAATTGGGGATTAATGTGAATGATAAATACAGGAAGATATGGAATGACATGGAGGTGGCCTTTTTTAGATTTTATCACAGCATTACCATATTCACAAGAGTCCGACACTTTACCCTATCCTAACCACATGAATCCATCCACACCCTGAAACCCTTTGCATTTAAGATAATTTTAATATTAGCCTCCAATGTACATCTAGGTCTGCCAGAGTGTGACAGATTATAAAATTGCAAGTTTTTGTTGTTTGTAATGGAAATATTGAACACAGAATCGTCATGCTGTATGCAAATTAATATTGCACAAAACTGTTCTTCGCGTCAGGTTTCTCTATTATTTCACAATAGTTTAGAGGCTGTAGTTAGAATGCTTAACAAGATTATATCAAACATCTACTGCATTCTTTATTAATCCTGTAATGTGTGTGAAAGTCTTTTAGGACAGACCACTGTCAACACTGAACAATTGTTGGTCAACGCAAAATAATACGTCACCAACGTTAACTCTGGGATCTATGTTTGGAGAAAGCAACAGTGAGAATTTTCTTAAGAAATATTTAAGCAAAGAGATCATAAATGTTTTAAATAATAATTTAATAAACTTACTCAGCTAATTAAAATAAATGTTTTCATTTTGATATTAAATTTATTGTGAAGCTTCGCCATTTTGCCCAAAAGAGGTGGTGGTCATTTTCAACATTTGCTATAATCACACTTGGAATTTTGGGACAAAAATGTACCAGCACTGATTAGCGTGATTTCTCGGTCTGTCTGGCATAATATGCAAAGTATAATCGATGTGACAGACAAGCAGGGGTCGTTGGTGGTGTTTCGAAGACCAAATTTTTGTTTATTTGGAATTGCAAGAAGTGCTCCATCTAGATAATTCCGGAAAGTGAAATCGACTTTAGTTGAGTGAGAGAAATTACGAGAACGTGAACAAAAGAATGGAGAAAAGGAACAGCTGCTGCTTAAGCCAGGCAGTGCCGTCGTACGGGAAGTGAAGGTACCAACAGGAGTTCGTACGCCATTATTTTGCGTTTAAATTAATTCAACAAGAACGGTATCTACGAGCACGAAGACAGAAACCTAAACACAAAGCATGCAAAAAGAGAAGGTGATATAGCTGACATGCAAATTTGGTATGAAATATTCAGTATTTGTCATGATTTACAGCTTCTGGCTTCCAACAGAACTAGACAGACCCTGTCCTAGTTCACACGTGTGAACTATAAACATGGCTTTTTTTTCTTTCTAATTTCCGAGAGATTATTCCGCCACATATGTTGATACACTCGAATGTTATAGCATAACAAAGTATGGGAGAAGGAAACAGAACAAATCACATAAAGAAAACGAGAAATAATAAAAAAGCTAGGCAATGAAGATTGCTGTCTTCTGGATTGTTGCGCCATCGCCCTGATGATGGAGGCAGCATGGACTTCTGAAACGTTGGTGGACAATTACCATACTACACGGCGCAACAACCCAGAAGACAGAAATATTCATACTCACCACCGTGAAAACCTCAAATCCTACAAGTTAGGCAATATGACATAACGTAACAGTTCTGATGCATTTGCTAGAATATGACCTCTACGAATGATGCCAGTGACGTAACTTGTCTGGAATTTGTAATCGTCGTGATGTCTTGGGGCTGTCTGGTTGGTTGATGTTATGGAGGATTCCCCCACATGATTGAGCGGGTGGCTAGGGAATCGTCATCAAAACCACACAATTTATTTCTCTTTGTTTTGTATCAGGGGCCCGCACGAACATTTATTGGGAATACTTGTTTTTGTCGCTCCAGAATAACATTTTTCGAACCTCTCGGATTTTTTAAAAAAACCCTTCTTGCAGGGAATTGGTTTACGATCCAAAATATAGTCCTTAATTAAATCAACAACTTTAATTTGAAACTATTTTCTTCAGTATAGTAAATATTTAAGAAAGTACAATAATAAACAATTTATGACAAATTCCATGTCTACAGCCGGTTCGCTTTGCAAAAATAGGATTTTATCTGCCTGTGAAATGTCAAATCGTAAAGAAAGCACTTGGAGAACACATCTGTCCACTTTCCACCCAAAAATCAGAACACGGGTAGCCCATCAAACAGCAACGTAATTCTCGGGATGTTGGCAAGACGGTGCCACCATTCTGCAGCACAGACAACCTTGTCATTAAATACGAAGTTGTTAATGTAACGGAACTCGGCTGAGGAGGATCCTAGTGACCGACATCGCTAACAGTTATCTGAATGTTCCACTCGGCCTTGTCTTTTACTCCGAAGCCTCTAACCCGACTGAAGTGTGCCGGTTAAAGAGGGGTTTGGTGCTACGATATTCTGATCGGCTCTGGAGCCCACACAGTGTGATTCAGTAAGTGGAGCATTAACTTTAAGATTTCCATGCTCTTTTATGGCGTAAAGGAGATTCTACCTTCTCCATCTTCAACGCAAAATATCAGACTCGATTCGGGTCGGTACGTGGTTTAAATCTCGATTGGGGAACCGGTTATCGTAGATTAAAGTCGGTTCTAATACTTGTCTTTGCCTCAACGTACCAAAACGGATCCTTTTTTTTCATGGAAGATATTTTGCCATCCAGTTAGATGGTCAGTTCCGTTTGTTAGGAAAATTATAAGCTATTGTTAATTTATTCTGTCAGGAAGTAAGTGGAGCAGTGTGTCTACTATTTGTCACTAGAATAAACTGCTGCTTTCAACGCCATTAGTCAAGCTCTATGCTTCAGCAACTGTAGAATGTTAACGGGAAATTGTGTTAATGACAGTGACAACCAGTTCTTCAGGTCTGAAGCTCAACCACAGGTTTTCCAAATTAACTCTGCCTTAAAAGCAAATGAACACTTACATTCGATTCTCATGTGAAACAGCTAGGAAGTAAAGAGGTGACGTTCATAAGCTCAACTCCATGTTGGAGTACCGCGCATGTAGTGAATACCAACGCAAACTTCAGTAATTGATACAGTTTTTTGTTATTTTCCAGCTGAAGACATTTGTATACCAAATGCCAACACGTTCTTACTATAAAACTTAAAATGGCAGCTTCGCCTTCTTATCCAGCTTCCAAGTCTACACTCCAGCTTCACCTACCACACCACAATATGTGTTAGTAATCAAGAAACAGGCATCTTTAACCCCAGATGCGTTTAATATGAATGTGCCGGCTGCAAGCAGGCAGCACAATACAAGATTCACGTCGTATACGATTGCTGTAGGTGGGACACAGTCTTAGTTACGAAAGTAAGATAATAATGTCACGATTCTGTTGATGCCATCGGCGTAATACGAAACGTTTCTGCTGAAAGTAGTCTAATCGCTAAGAATTGCTGTAAGGAGTGTACATCATGGGGTCTTGCTCAACTGGAATTTTTTTGGCCCTCATAGAACGCACACTTGCCTAAAACTGGTCAGACAGTCTGACTGACCGACAAACTGATTGACTGATCTCCGAAATACGGTGTTCCCTTTAGATTATCAAATTCAAAAATCCAGCAGCAGTAATTACAAATGTATCTCCGTCAGAATCCTTTAAAAACGCGCATTCAAATAATTCTTAAATTTCACTCCTCTTTACAAAAGACTGCTTCCGCTTAACACAAGTCTTCTGCTGGTCACAGCTCCGATATAAGTAATTTTAACAGCGATATTATTTTTCGTATAAATATAATTCTACTCATTTCCATCTAAAGGACGTGTTACTAATTTCATTCTCCCATTTACATACAATTTTATACAGGTACAGAAATGGCTTACATCCCAAGTAAACAGCAGCGGCTGCCACCAGGAGGAAGAGCAGAAAGAAGGCGAGAATGCAGCAGCCACAGCGGTAGTGGCCCCCGAGCTTCCGGGTGAAGCGGATGTCGCTGTCAGAAGAGAGGATGGAACTCGGAGTTTCAGAGCGGGCCAGGTGCTTGGTGCTCACCGTGCTGACAGACATCTGCAACACAATTAGAATAACGTCACATGCAAATTCAGGTCTACTCAGCCTGGCGTTGTCGACAGTGGTCTTCTGAGACGTGACGCTGTGAGGATAATTCTGTTGGTTGGTGCCAACATTTCGGAGAGCACACTACCTCCGTCTTCAAGGTGTTAAAGTTACATGGTGTCACAACCCAGAAGAACACTATCACCATCTTGAAAACCTCATACATCCTGGCTTGTGGTCATCCTTTTACTGTTACAGATATTGTTAATACATTTTAATGAACCGTTCTGTTCTTTGCGTCTTCGCCTGCGGTCGAATTCTACCTTGAGCTGAGGTACAAACACGCTATTGAAGTTTAAACGCCTCTAAATGCACTAAACCAAATAAAAAATTGTACCTATCTTGAGTTAGGGTGTTAAGTTATTGCAGCTATGAAAATACTAGATGTTGACACAGAAACCAATACAGAAGAGTCGCTGAGGTTGAACGGGGCGGTGCACTCACGAAACATGTCGCTCTAAAATGTAATACTTCCGCATACTATCATCATGATATGACGACAATTTACAATGTTAAGCGAAGAATATCATCCATTATCCTCATGACCTGTGAAACGTCGGTAAACTTCTATAAAAATACATGGCGCAACAGCCCAGAAGACAGTCAAATAATTCTTCATGCAATATTTCCTTCCTTCCTTCCTTCCTTCCTTCATTCATTCTTATTTTTTCATCTACTTCACATTCCTCTTCTTTCTTCCTTCTTTCTGTTACCGTAACTCGCTCACATAAAATATTCTCTTCGAAACTTTGTTCTCAAATACAGTATTTGCAGAGATATCTCAAAATACAGACCCAAATACATGCACGTAGCGCCTCGGTACACACATCCTTGAACTTGAACTGGCGTGAGAATATAAGACGATTATCTCACACAATGCAACCAAGTGCTCAGTTCTTTGCTTAATCACTGCATTGCTAGAGCCAGTGTTGGTGGTATTCTCATCGCAATATGGAGTGAAAACTCAACAGTTGACGTTGCATAAACTTTGCACACTGCTCTTTATTCGTGTTAGGAAAAGGAACTTAAAAATGGAAGAACAAATTACAATACCATGCCCCCTTACCCATAGGACAATGCAATGAAGTCGTGGGTGGGAGGGAGCGACCTGAAGAAAAAAGACTCATTGGAAAACCTGGAAGGACAAGATGCTATGGGAGGACAACATTAAAATTTGTCTTTAAAAAAAATAAGGCGTGCGGATGGGTGTGGACCAGTGGCAGATTCTTGTCACTATCGTAACGTCCTTTCGGGTCCGACAAGTGTGGGTAACTTCTTGATATCTGCAACTATCAGCTTCTCAAATTACCCTACTTTACAGATTTCGTTACAGAATAACTACGACTCCTTCCTCATCTAAGACACTCTGGAAGTTCAATAGACTTGTTTTTCCAGGAGGCTGAACTTGCAGCAGACAGAAAGGGTTAGGAGGCGAAACAACAGCTGCAGTGACAGAGCGTACGCCGGATGGAACACGAAGCGAGTGCAGACCAGTTTGTAGCCAATACTTAGAAATAACGACTGCCATTAATGCTAAGGGAAGCTTCGTCTCCTTTTCTTATGTACCTTGGAATGCTTAAGTCTACACGGCATACTTAAACAGTAATACTGAGTGTACCGTTCGATACTAAAGCTTTCTCTTCCTCAGGGCGAATTTTGCAACGCCGCCATTTAGAAAGGACAACTGCTTCGTGTGAAATGCTTATAATGCCTACTGCCATTTTCACGTAACGTACAAGACACCAGCCACGAAAAGTGTACGCCTAATGCAAAGCAACCTTAATTTACTTAAATTAATCATCATAATAATCGATATTCAGTCTTATTGGCGGAATATCCACTAGAAATAGGCGAAGAATTTGCCTTTTCCAAGGAGAAAAAACAGGATGATGTGATGGATCCTAGGGAAATGAATTGCAAGAATGAATGGGATGTGGATGGAACTGGCTCAGGATACATTGTCCAATGGCAGGCTTTGTTACCAGCAAATCAAACTTTCGTGGCTTCTAACCGTAGATAATTGGTGCCAATTAGACAGGATATGCATGAGAAAGAGTTACGCACATGGAGCATGTGCTAGTGTTCCGAAACAAGGGGCTTCCGGTAGACGAAAGGATGTCGACCTGCTTGGACGTCAAAGGCACCATGAAAGCTGATGTTTGAGGAGGCCATGAATTTGTAGCTTAAGGATATAACAGAAATAACCGAAAAAAAAACATATTAAATATTTAATGGTGAAATGTAGTCCTTTCAGATGTACAGATTGAATTCTTAAATATTATTCATACTCGTTTCGGCTTAAAAGTGTCAAACAAACATGGCTAGGTGAAGTTTAAATTGTGAAGTTACAAAACAAATTTTACTGCCCTATCAAAATTTTAGCCCAAGATTAAAACGCAAAACCAGGCTTAAAGCAGTTGACACGTTCGTTCGGTCAGAACGAATTGCTAAGAAGCAAAAACTTGTTCATATGTGCTTCTAACTAACATACGACATACAAAGCAGCGCCTGCATTTATGCACCCGGCATCACAGTCGATACAATCTATGGAACCAGGCCACATGCCAGCGTCAAACAGAGGAATTTCCATCACATAGTCCAACATCCTTCTGCTTCACTGGCAGCCACTTAAATTCCACTGCGTATGGCGTAAGTAACTGGTATGACTGCACTGTCACATGGAGTCCAGAGGTTAAAACCCTTTCGTGGAATACCATACGCCTCGCTCGGGACAACGTGGTATCAAACCTGCTACAGACAGATAGACATGAACGGTGGTACAGTGAAACCTGTCTGAGAAGGATCTTCATGAAAAGAAAATTTGTGTCAGAATATTTCTGTTCCCAACAGTGAAGAGACTTTAAGATGACCGACGTTTAAGAGGTGCTTACTGCCCTCAATATTAGGGCCGCCCCAATAAAATGAGTCAGCTCCGGCCGCTTTATATTAGGAGAAAGTCTCTGGCAGCCATCGGATTGAGTGTGTGTACGCAACCCTGGCACAGATAAAAGTACCTGATCCTACTTGAAATCGACCCCGGCCGTTCAGTCAATACCCTGTGACTTTAGCGAAAAAGGTACTTAAGTAAATGTATTAGAAAGACAATAAGAAATACATAGATGAGAGAAAAGCAAAAATCTGTGTTAATAGCTCTGCCTTCCAGTAGACATATCCCAGTTCACAGACAACTAGACTTGAGTCCAGTCTGAAACTACCGACACTACAAACTTGTTTTAAGATTTTGCTAGAATTTCTATCGTCATATGAGATTTTCCGGTCTCATGAGATGAGAACAGAACAATAAGCATGAACCAGTTTATTTTTACAGTGAGAAAATGTAATTACACTCCGTAACGCAGGAACTCGAAACACACATTTGCTGGCACACAGCCCCGAGAGGAAGAAGCTGCCTCTTGACAACGCATCGCCTGCATGAACTGCCTCACAGCCATCTTGAATAAATCTTACCGAAAACTGGCGTTTTCCCTGAATTTGTCTCTTTAGAAGCAGAGGGAGGACTGATCACATTCCTCTTGAAGATGGCTGTCTTCTGGGTTGTTGCGCCGTGTAGTCTGGTCGATGTCCACCAACGTTTCAGAGGGCCATGCTGCCTCCATCATCATCGCCCTGATGATGGAGGCAGCAAGGACCCCTGAAACGTCAGACTACACGGCGCAACAACCCAGGAGGCCAGCATCTTCATACTCGCCGCCGTGAAAACCTGAAATCTCGCTTTGGCTTGCATTGTTTAGCCTAACTTCCGTGCTCTTCGACGGTGCCTACAGTAACACAAACACAAGTTTTCTTTTCTGAGGACTGAACCACAGCTTGAACATGTGCACCTCGCTGTCTTGTGTTGTGAGTACGAGTAGAGGGATGATACACTTCCCAGTGCAGATGTCAGGGTGTGCTACAATTCAACGGAGAATGTATCAGAAAGGTCACGCTGGGCGGAGAAGGTGAAGGGTATTGAATGGAATGCAACCAAATCATAAACCGATCCCTTCACTGCAACAGACACGTAACCTTGCTAGGAGTCTCATTCAACTGTTTAACCACCCAGTGCGATGCCAGATTGGTTCAGAATCATGAAGTCTCAGACTTGTCTCACGAGAAATAGTTATAATATCAGCTTCAAGGTGTATGAGATATTATTTCATGTGTGTCCTTTGCAATTCGATCTCAGGAAACACTCAATCCAAAAAGTTTGCAATGACCCTACGTATTTTGTATCTTCCAAGTCAGATATGCGTACATTTGTACACTTCAATGCTGTTGATCCACAGAACTAGCCCTAAACATTTTCACGTTTCTATTTCTACCTGTCTGTCTATCCGTCTTTGTTTATTCCTTAGAAATTTCTTGTACCGATGTGTACTAATATTCTCACTGTTTCATGGATCAACCAAAGAAAAGTAACTGTAAAATATCGGGCATGCTTGTTGTATAAGTGGGCTGTTATCCTTCAAGTCACCTGCTCTAATTACAAGGCTAATACAAGGTTATTCTATTATCAGTTTGCAATA
>NW_019060165.1:651692-715269 GCF_000696155.1 Zootermopsis nevadensis | reverse complement strand
AGGGGGGGGGGGGGGGGAGAGAGATCAACAACAACAACAACAGACTCACGAAATTCTAAAACGGTATTCAAAAGTTTAACTCTTAATTTGGAGCATCCTTTTTTTTTCGGATGCGCTCATTGCGAATCTGCATACGGAATCGGGGCATCGAACAGAAACGATTGGTCGACAAATGCTCTCCCGCTAGAACTCCGGCCAGTTCGATCGGCGTCGATTAGCTTCGTTTCGTGGTAATAATTCTTCAAAGACTCCAGTGTCCTTCAGGTTTTAATTTATTTTTGCGGCGCTCAACGCATCTTAAATAAGGCGACGTAACAACACGTCGCGTATTTTAATCGCGATTTACTTACGAATAAATACAGAGAGCGTGCACCAGTTGTAACACGGGTGTTAATTAACAAGGAACGAAGAAGATGCAACAAAAATAAGCCTTTTAAGACCTGTCAGTTGGATTTTAGATTAATCTACAACACATACAGTGACTAAGTTATGAATCGGACGGAGATAGAAGACGCATCTAACCCCTGGAGCGACTGTGAAATCAGTAAGGCCAGAAATCGAACTCCGGTCCTTTGAAATTCGAAGACGAAACGCTAACCGCTATACCGGAACGTTCGACAATGTTACCTCTCCCCTTCCTGCTATTAAATTCTTAGTTGTTAGCCCTGCACTATCGATAACGGAATCCCAAGGCTGTCGATCGTGTCAGAGCACCTGACGTTGGGGAATTATTGGAATTAAATGCAATGACATAGCATTTGCATCTGGAAAGTATAGTTTCTCTATATTTAATTTTTTTAAAAAAACAGTTTTTGTTAACTGGTGTGTCGTTACGCGAGCATAATTTGTAGCGTTACTTATATGCACGCCACTGAAGAGCGACGAAACGTTGAGAATCTTAGCTCGATGCCAAATAACGCCTAAAATGATTAAAATTGCCACAGGTACCTTTTACTTGTTGTTTACATGAGATAATGAACATGTGGTTAGTTTATCATGTATTGTGTGCCTTCTAATGTCAAAACAATTTTCCATGTAAATATTGCAAGAATTCGGGTTACAATTTCATTTCAAGCCGACCAAAATGGTTTCATTTCAAATCACCCAAAATTGTAATTAGATACGGGATGGAAGATCCAACCTGACCTCACCGAGTCCCTGTAAGGACAGGTCTTTCTTCTGAAATGAAAACATTTAAAATACGAAATAGACGTCTACAGAAGAGCATTCCTCCGGAAACACATTACCGCTCACGTGTAAACGTAAGACCAAACATCGAACGGTGGTATGTTTGACGACGCCAGCTGGCGACTGGTGTGCCCCAGCCCTGCCCTCCCTTAACGGTAAATAAACTACTCTTCCGCAAACAATAAGATCACTGAGACGGTTGACAGAGAAAAACTTTGAACCTTATTTCAGCGGCACGCTGCCACTGTCTATGGGAGTGGCTTCACGCTTTTCAACTGTCACAGTTCACCAGTCATATCTTTCTTTTCCTTCTTTCTTCTTTCATTTCATTCTCACATACTTTCTTTTTGTGTTTATTGTCTTTATATATTTCGCGACGTAGACATACAGGTAACAATGTACAATGCTTAACAGCGTGTTCCTGTTCATATGAATATTCAGGAGTTAATAAGAAAAAACTGATAAAAAGAATCTTCTCCATTACAAGCTAAATTCCAAATCAGAATTCTGCAGTCGTGCGTAAAAAAAGTACGACGTTCTGTCGATTAAAGTTGCATTTCCATTTTTTCACAAATATCTTAACTACTTTCTGAGAGACGAGTTGACTTGGTCTTTGACACACTTTTCGATAAGGAAACGGAAATCTTGTGTCATTCAGACTCGGCACGTCAGAACACCCAGTCGACCCGTCTAATTTCAAATACACAGAGGATTAAGATGAAGATTAAGCTATACAAATCAATCGGATTACCGACACCGTTCTGAAAAGTGGTCTTTTATTCAAAGGTAATAAAATATTCCAGGGAACATTTTGATCTGACAAGTGAGAGGGATGAAGGGAAGGGCAGAATTAAGAATACTACGAACAGATGCAACTTCGTTGATTATATCTTGAAAAATACTTCCTTTCCCGTCCTAAACAAAGCACTTCGATGTTTCAATTTTTCAGATAGGGTCAGCGCGAGTCAGTCTATGTGCGGGTCGTCGTGATCTGTGAAACAATGCATCATGTAAGATAAGTCGACCATGTCTGGTGTTGCTTAATCGCCACAAAGTTCGTTTTCCTATTGAAAGGCGGGTAGAGTATCTCGTGGCACGACTTCAATGATCAGAAATTTGCTGTGCGGTATTGTCCTGAGGCGAAATGGCCACAAAGAAATCCAATGCACCCCCACAGACCAAACAGCAATAGAATCAGAGTATTATGTATTCTGAATTATAGAACCAAAAACGGAAAGCAACAGATTTATGTAGCTGAAGTCGGCGTCGGCGTGTAGTATGGTACACAGCGCAACAACCCAGAAGACAGAAATCTTCATACTCATCGCCCTGATGTTGGAGGCAGTATGACCTCTGAAACGTTGGTTAACATCGACCAGACTACACAGCGTAAAAACCCAGAAGACAGAAATCTTGGTACTCACCAAAAAACCTCAAATCCTACAAAATTAAAATAATTGTACACGATACTAGAGAATTCAGACATGTAATGTGAAACATAGAAATGCAACTCACCTTTGAATCCCACGACGTCTTTCTTTTGTTCTTGTGATCCATCGTAACTGTCATTTTGTCAGCTTAGTTTGAAACACAGGATTCGAACGTAGGATTCATTTCAGTTTAAACAACAGCGTAAGAATTTTGACCACAAACACTTCAGTTGCACATTTATTAAAGTCTTTAACACTCGCCAAACTGTCTGTTTCACTTTGTAATAATTCAATAAAAATCTGCCACGGCTTGTCACATGTGGCCAAACATTAGAAAGAAAATCACTTATTTTTGTGGCGTTAAGGTCCACTGTATCACTTCTCGTCCGTGGTCGTCACACATCACTACACTTCCTGGAAGTTTTTTGTGCCCGTGAATCTGACGTGCAGACGACAACTTCGCCGACTGCAGAGAAGAACGCGATGCTGCTATCCTGATCCTTTGGGGACTTTCATCTTGTCTGGTTATTAAAATAATGTAATATAGACATCAGCACTTTCTCTCCGTGTCCGAGAGCGATAATGCACAGGAATGCGTAGCGGCGGAAGACGTCACATCTTCCACTTTTACCACCTGCAAACAAATTCTAAGATAAGAGACTCTATAGACGTATGAAAATGGAGGTAACGATCCACGCATTTTGCGTATAAAATTGAGGAGGGAAGTTACAAGAGACTGATAGGTGGCATCTTTATTCGTTCACAGCGGTCAATTGGTTGCAGAAGGAAGAAATTTGTCTACGAAATTGTTTCTGCATCCGTGCAGCAGCCACTCCCGAACTAGCGGCAATGCACTGGAAGTAGGTTAAAGTTTCTATTAACCCAGAAATTGAAAGAAGGTCCCAGCTTAAAGCTCTAGTTAGCAGTTCCATCAATCGAGAAAAACTGGAATCTGAAGAACTTCTTTCCATGTTCGGAAGAGAAAATCCAGTTAGGCTTTGTCTTGCGTTTAACACACGATGCATCTGCAGTGGTCACATGACCCTCTGATCTGACCTGAAAACGGGTCGTCTCACCGAGAGGAAGCTGAGTGGCTAACACTACCCCGGCACATGCCTGAGATAACTAAGAATCGAGATAAACGCTACACGGGCATGGATTACTTTCTGGTAACCTTAAACTTTCTTATTTGTTCAGCTGATCAACTAATTCCTCCGATTTTCAGGTCCATTTAACAACGCTGTCAATACATCAGAATTAATGAATTGTAAAGGTTATGAAAGGAAGCTGTCGTGACCTGATTCAAGGTAGCTTTACTATCTCAGCATCTTAGTTCCTTTAAAATTAATTTTAATGTTATTCCTTCCAGTCCTAGTATCCCACGTAATCTTCTTTCTTCAGTTTTCAAAACAAAAATCCAATAATTTCTCACATGCTTGAAGGGGACAATTACCGTCAGTTATGGAACTTCTGAAAATAGGGAATCCCCAAGAAGAAGGATGAGAAAGAAATAATGATCAATTAGCAGGACCTGTAGTACATTTGTTTTATTTATTTAGTGTTCTGTCCATACGAACAGGATCCTTCCTTCCTTTTCTCGGACTGGGACCTGTTCATATACGTTCTTGGCAGATGATCCAGAAGTGGTTTGCCATTGCCTTCTTCTGTGTGTGAATGGAGTAATTGTTGGGATGCCACGGAGAAACCGAGGAAGCCCCCGGAGGAAAACTCCGTGTTGCCTAGACCACGGCCTTGCCCAACACAAGTTATAAATTCGGGCACCGCCTGGAATCGAACCCGAGACCCCAGGATTACAAGGCCAGCGTTATAACCGCTAGACCACCGTGGCGGTATAGTACATTTGTACCTGTTATAAATGAACATGAAGACCAATGAAGGATACAGAATGACGGTGAACGTCTTCCTGTTTGTTTTATGCGCGTGACCTCGATTCGGCGACGGTGGACGTGGCTCCGCAGATACAAAGTGAGTGTTCCGGTGTGTCCCGTTACACTGTTTAGTGACCTATTCTGATGACTCACAGCGTCGTCTCTGCGTGTTGACCATACACGCACTGGGATTCTGGTTTTGGGGTCAGCGAGCCACAGAGAAGCAGGGAAAGACGAAATTCTTGGTTACTCCAGAGCGACTGCTCAAATCCATGGACGAAAGACGAACGTATGGCGAGGTGTGGAAGCCAACAAAAAGTGTTCTGTTGATCCAAGCGCAAAACTTGTAACGACCTTTCACAGTGGCATGGGTTAATTACCGTAGAATTTGAGGATGAAAGTACAATTGGGTCGGGTAGACTGTGGAAGAATCTAACTTGGCCTAATTGAAGTATTGTTGAATTTACAAGAGCAATAATCAAAAATATCTTGAGGCAGTCAGCACGCCATCCGAGACCCAAACTATTCAAATATTAGTGAATATCACCGAAACCGAGTAATTCGTTTGTTATGAACTGTCGAATAGTTCCGATATTTGAAAAACAACGTAACGAATTTACTCGCTTTACATCAGAATAATTCCATTCTACATAATTCGAAAAGCCGTGAGAACACATCAGATCTTTTCACTAAGTTCGAATGCTCTAGGTTTCCTTCCAGCTAGTGGGAGAAAGACGAAGTCTTGGTAATTACGCAAAGGGTCACTTCAGCCGTTTCCTGTTGAAACCGTCGATTGAATTCATTGGTTTACAGCGCACCTTTCTTGCACTAAAGAAAAAAAAATGCAATGCTGTTCCTGGTGCGTAACAAAGCATCACGCCATGCAGCCAGCACTGGATGAGGGTGAGTTGTAAGCGTTATGTCCCAACCGCTTTATTTTCGATCAAAGAAGACCGATATCTTCCCTCAAACAAAGTCAGGCCTAATTTTGTCGGTGCATACCAATGTTTCGGACTAACACGCTGCCTCAATCTTCAGGGTTGAAGTAATGTCTATTCTAACTTGGATATGCCTGAAGTTCAATATCGTGTAAGTCAAGGGTCTATGCATGGTGTACTCCCTATTCTACTGTACATTAATGACCTGCGACTCCGTTTCATCACTTGTACTATCTGTGGTTGATGCGAATATAACAATCATACAAACCTACAGCCAATAAGCTTCCTTTAAACTGCGATAAAAATTCATACAACTAACAATTAAGTAAGGTTAAGGTATGATGGTCAATACATACCAGAACTAAAGACAGAAATGTTCCTTTGTCTACAAACTGATAATCGCCTAAACTGGAGGTTTAGAACTCAGAAGTGCACTTGATTTTTGTCACCTCAAACTTATAATATAATTAAGCACATACTGTACAGATGTCACACTCGATTCAGCTATTCGTTATCACTATTTTCTGTTATTAAAATATTAGAGCATTAATAAAATAACATTTTCAATCTATTGCCGCCATTCGAATACAAATCTAAATGAAAATTATCGAATGACGCATTCGATCGTTACAAAATCGACTATCGAATCAGTACGAATCACTCGATAACAGCGTCCGTCACACTTGTGCGCACCTTCTTAGTGATACTGCGCATTAGTTTTGCTTTTCATCGACAGTAAACTATAAATAAACAAATAAATAAAACAATAAATACCCATAAATGTTGAAAACAGAAGAGCTGGTCTTCCGCCAGGCAGTTCGCAGTTATTGCGTAATGACACAATTACGTTTAAAATTGGCTAGGCACTTTGAACTAAGAAACGCAATTGTCAGATTCCACAAAATACGTTTATGGCGTTTCAATGCTCACGTTGGAGAGTGTGCAAAATGAACGCGTGATGTGGAGGCCTGAGGCCTCAGTCCACCCGCAAGTTTCATCTCCTAAAATGATGAACGGTGAAATTATACCCAGTGGATTTCCTTTTTCAGTGATCACGCTGACTTTAAAATAATAAATAACACAAATTGAAGGGAATATTCTTATATTAGATAGGAATGCTTGGCCTGGGATTTATATACTTATTTTTATCTGTAATGAATGAACATTCGAGTCAATAATGGATGAAGAATCTTTCCGATTTAGAAAATATGTGTATAATCTATTACAAAATGCAATATCTTAATATAACAACATATGTAAATTAAATAAGACATGAGAAAGAACACCACCATGCGCTATATAATACGGGACAGCACAACAATATAGCCGACGACCGCTACTTTTCACATCCTAATTTTACTACGGTCCCATGTTATATAATACATGCTGTTAACAATCATCATTAAATAAGTCAAGAATCATTTTCATATGACGCCACTCTCCGGTAACTGAACCGGTTTAACGCCGCTAATACCAAAACCCGAAGCTGGATAAGTTCCTGAGCCGCTTTCTACACCAACCAGTTTAACCCCCTCCCCCTCCCCCTTAAGTTCATACTTTTCAAAGTGGCCTCTTTCGAAGAGACTCCCGAGCCCAAAACCTGCATGAATTTGTTCTTCCATCCAATCCATCTTGTTTCATTATTTATATTGCAACAATACTACGCGACCTATTTGACACGCCGTTTCCCTATTTATGCAATATCTTACGTTGCCCACTTACTCCCTGGATAAAAATATTTTATTATGCCTTCTAAACCTTTGTGCTTTTTACTAACGCATTATATTTATGAAATAACTAGACCCTCGTCAGAAAAAACATGAACGTATTTGACTGCTTACCAAACACGCCAGGCTAGCAGCACTTCACAACACACGTAAAACGAACGAAACATTTACAATGACTGCCCGAAGACCACTGACAGTAAGTGGCACACAGTTGGATCCTCGGCAGTTGAAAGCCAGCATGGTACTGGGTCTAGGCCAGTGACTGGTACTTCACCTACACACGTGACTGATGAGAAACAAGTTGGGGCAAGACAGTCTGAACCACACTAGAGGGATGCCCATTTTACTTTTACTCTTGCATTGGGCGTGAGTGCCTCTTTCGTGTGTCTTCGGCGACGTTAAGAAAATAGAATAGAATACCGGAAATTACACTCGGTGTTGCTACTTTATAAACAAACTACAATGTTGGGATCATCCGGCGTGTACAAGACAATGAATACAGTATATGGGAGGGTCCAGATCTATAGGCAGAGGCAAATTTCTAATGGGAGCGGCTAATTACGTTGTTTAATTACAAGGAGGCTGGGGTTATGTTTCATACTGGCATGACTTCGGGAGAAATGCGGGCAAAGGTTGTATTTTTAAAGCTGGGATTTATCGGTTCGAAATCCAGCGACATTAACCAATTTATAACCAACGGTATTAGCAAGCAAACCAGCAGTGGGTTGATCTGTTTTCAAAGTCTGAGAAGCAAGATAATAATGAACTGCTTTGAAATATATAAAAAGCCTTGGAGGCAAAGCAACGTACTGTGGGTATCAACAGACAGACTTTAAAATACAAAGCATCGGCATAAATAATCATAACACTGTATTAATATAATTATATTTATTTCATATCCATCTATAAAAAGATTACATAAATTAAGATTTCTATTTCTATATGTAAGGATACGATCATCTAACACTCACTACCCTGTTATTCTTTTCTCAGCGTTACACACAAAGTAAATGTTTACATTCACAGGGTCCAGTTATTAAGTGGAGACATCTGGAGAAAATGATTTACATCCAAGTGCAACACAAAAACAATAACAAAAATTGTTTTTTTCACTTAGTGCAGACTCTATCCCTCTCACTGGAAATAAGTACAACTGCACTGTTTTATTACTGAAGTCATCTGTTACCAGGAAAGCACTTTTACAGAAATGGTAGCAATAATATACCAATACCTAAAAGTACATTTCACAGTGAATTCAGTAATCTCTTTGACCGACAGCTGACCCCATATTTTAGAATAATATAAACATAATACATTGCAGAAACATATCTACAATTACAAAGCTAAGGATCCAGTTAATTTCTACATATCAATGTCACTACTTCTTGCGCAACCACACAGAGTTTAGTTACGTCGCATGGTAATACCGGGCGACTGTCGGGAACACTGAAAAACAGCCTGTATTCTAAAATATCATGGTGGAGGAATGAAAGATTGTTTTCCACCAGTTAAAATGTTTATTTAACATTGATAAATGGGAGAAAATGGTAGCCACCAAAATCAAACGTTGTGGTTTCAACACCAAAGCTCTGTATCCCCGAAACATACAACACTTAGACTCTCTACTGTTAAATCACTATTGCATATAAATGCTTAAATACATTTACATATGATAAAATGTAGCGAACTATTCCTAACAAATCATCAATACCTACCAATGCAGTGCATTATGGAAGAAATACTATGCCAGATGTACGATGTGAAGCTTCATGTTTCATACTGGCATGACTTCGGGAGAAATGCGGGCAAAGGTTGTATTTTTAAAGCTGGGATTTATCGGTTCGAAATCCAGCGACATTAACCAATTTATAACCAACGGTATTAGCAAGCAAACCAGCAGTGGGTTGATCTGTTTTCAAAGTCTGAGAAGCAAGATAATAATGAACTGCTTTGAAATATATAAAAAGCCTTGGAGGCAAAGCAACGTACTGTGGGTATCAACAGACAGACTTTAAAATACAAAGCATCGGCATAAATAATCATAACACTGTATTAATATAATTATATTTATTTCATATCCATCTATAAAAAGATTACATAAATTAAGATTTCTATTTCTATATGTAAGGATACGATCATCTAACACTCACTACCCTGTTATTCTTTTCTCAGCGTTACACACAAAGTAAATGTTTACATTCACAGGGTCCAGTTATTAAGTGGAGACATCTGGAGAAAATGATTTACATCCAAGTGCAACACAAAAACAATAACAAAAATTGTTTTTTTCACTTAGTGCAGACTCTATCCCTCTCACTGGAAATAAGTACAACTGCACTGTTTTATTACTGAAGTCATCTGTTACCAGGAAAGCACTTTTACAGAAATGGTAGCAATAATATACCAATACCTAAAAGTACATTTCACAGTGAATTCAGTAATCTCTTTGACCGACAGCTGACCCCATATTTTAGAATAATATAAACATAATACATTGCAGAAACATATCTACAATTACAAAGCTAAGGATCCAGTTAATTTCTACATATCAATGTCACTACTTCTTGCGCAACCACACAGAGTTTAGTTACGTCGCATGGTAATACCGGGCGACTGTCGGGAACACTGAAAAACAGCCTGTATTCTAAAATATCATGGTGGAGGAATGAAAGATTGTTTTCCACCAGTTAAAATGTTTATTTAACATTGATAAATGGGAGAAAATGGTAGCCACCAAAATCAAACGTTGTGGTTTCAACACCAAAGCTCTGTATCCCCGAAACATACAACACTTAGACTCTCTACTGTTAA
This sequence comes from Zootermopsis nevadensis, assembly GCF_000696155.1. The sequence continues at coordinate 705,286 of NW_019060165.1, read as the reverse complement.
ATCACTATTGCATATAAATGCTTAAATACATTTACATATGATAAAATGTAGCGAACTATTCCTAACAAATCATCAATACCTACCAATGCAGTGCATTATGGAAGAAATACTATGCCAGATGTACGATGTGAAGCTTCCACGGCGGCTTTCATCAATAAAGTCTTCTCGGGCTATCAGCCGTGTTAGACGGTGATTAATCGCCGTCTAACACAGCTGATAGCCAGAGAAGACTTTATTAATACACCAGATGAGTTCAATGACAGGTGAAAGAGGAAGAGTGACGTAGGTATCAATGAAAGAATGGACACCATCCAATTTTATTAAATGATCATCACAGCAATTAATGTTTTATGTATCAACCACACATTCATCAACAAAGCACATTAATTCAGTCATTCCCTATCATAATAAACACTAGTCATTTCTTAATACAACTGGTGATGACAGTGAACCAAATTAAATCACTGCGACTTTGCAGAAGACGAAACAAATCTGTAAACACAAAGACTGTACATCCAGACAAGAAAGAAGGAATAATCAAATAGTAAAAGATCATAACAAATTACTTATGACGGTTTCAGTTAACAAATCGTCAACCTGCACCTCAAACAAAGAAATACAGTCAATCCTCGGTTCACGAAATTAATTCGTTCCTGAAGGTCTTTGGTAAATCGAAATGTTCGTAAACCGAAACTATTTTCCCCATAGGAATTAATGTAAAATGGATTAATCCGTTCCTGGACCCCAGATGATTGCTTATTTAAAATTTTACACCACTCGTACCAGGATATTTTTTTACCAGGTCATCATGCAATCGAGTTGCTTTTTCACAAATCATACCCTCAGAATCACTGTTGCCAGCTAACATATTGTCATTTATCCAAATTAGCAGCAATTTCTCTACTTCTTCAATCATCTGTGATCTTTGTTTAGTAATAACTGTCATTCCTCTTGCAACATCGGCTTTCTTGAATGTCTCTCTATTTTTAAGAATAGTACAGATCGTTGATTTTGCCATCCCAAACTGAGTAGCAAGATCAGAGATACAAACACCATTTTCATGTCTGACTATGATTTCTTTCATAACATCTATCATGATATTGGTATTTTTTCTTTTCACTTTGCTGCTATCATTGTCTTTCTTTGGCCCCATGCTGGATCATTCTTCTACGAATACTGCCGACGCTGATACTCCCAGCTTATCGCTCCACGATGTTGACGGCTTGCGTGTTCGTAACTCGAGACACAGTACGTCATCCGAGACACTTTGTGTTCGGAAAATTTGTTCGTAAACTGAATTGTTCGTGATCCGAGGCGTTCGTGAACCGGGGTTTGACTGTGTAAGACGTATGCAAAATTAAACAAAATAGTTTTAAACTACACCAATTTAAGGACATGACAGTTTCAAGCTTAATTCAAAGTACGAAAGAATGGATGACAAAAATGTTAATTAACTGATGCCACCCACTTCTGAACACTTACTTCTGTTACATGTAAAACACTCAATAACTGATCAGTACTCTTACTATTAACCCTTTACATCCCAAACTCGAGTTAACTCGGAAGGCCAACATGGCTTCCGCCGTCCCAACCCCGAGTTGACTCGGAATTAAAATGTTGCATTGTGTCCCACTCCCGAGTATATTCTGGCGACGTACTTTGATAGTTTACCACTAGATGGAATTAACAACGATCGTTCTACATGCATTAGACAATTCTATCGATTGCTGCGCTTGAGATGTCGATGTTTTTTTTGTGATCGTGATTTTTCTTGACAGCTGTCTGTCAAAATGGCTTCAAGTAGTAAACATAGCACGACTGAAGATGAGATTTTAGATGTTTTAGGTAATGATAACATTCCTTTTATGAAGACAGCTATTATGACTTTGCTATCAACAATATTGTCGAAAGCAGTGACGACACAGAACGAGAGGAAAAGGAAGAAGGCGACGACGAGGCTGCTCTGACATTCTTTTTTTAGAGTTAGAAAGAGAGAGAGAGAGAGAGAGAGAGAGAGTGGGGGAAGGTTACAGCCACAAAATGTAATTCCACGTACAATATGGGTGAATGACACGAATTTTGTGCTACAGAAGCATGATTTTTACCGATCCCAGTGAGTGATTAAAAACCTGGGTTGGGACATGCGCAAAGTGGGTTAAAACTCGGGAGTTAAAGGGTTAACAAGAGGTGTGATTTCATTTTCACCTAACAGACCTCACGCTGCTACAAACAGAATGGCTGAATACCAGGACGTGTGTTTAAAACTCAGATGATCAATTCCACTCTGACCTCCACACAGCAAAAGGTTTCTTGAGGGGAAAGAAGAGGATCAGATGTTACTTAAAATTTTTTTGTCATGTGTCTGAGAATGTTGACTTAGAAACATGCAATAATGCAATATTATTACTCAACAAAGAAGGAATTGTACAGATTTTTAAGCAATCTTAGTCTACAAAAGTAGAATGTGTGACATCCTCAAATTTTCAGTAATCCTGACTGATGGTTATACAAGGAGGTGGGCACTTAATTTTGGACTCACCCAACTGTCTTCACATCACTCCTTTCTATGATTCAGACTTTGGAAATGTTGAACAAAGAATTAAAATAATCACACTAACAAGTTTACACACCATCAATTTTAGCTGAAGATCAATGAGTAAGTGTTTATGACTTGTATCTATGTACCCATAATTAGTGGGACAATATAGTGTCACTTTCATACACTTACATCTCTTTATGAATTTTTCCATTTTTTCTAACACTACAAGCATGGCCAAATGCCCCTCTGTAGATCCATGCTCATCGACTAGCCAATCAGCCACAAAATGATGCATACAATGTTCATCAACAACTGGCAAAATTTAGCCAAACTACTACAAATCAGTGTCATACCAAGCTGCCACCTGATTGTTGTCTTGTGGGGGCTGAGGCAGCTCATCAAGGTGGTCAAAGTTGAGGTCGGAAGAATCTGGTCCGCCAACATCCATGGCATCCATGGGCCCATATGTTGAGCCTCCCCCACCTCCAGCTCCATGATGAGAGCCAATCTCCAAACACTGCATGGAATCTATTGGTATCTGGTCATAACCTAAAGGAATGGCGATTCCAACAGAAAAAAAAAGCCATCAGCTACAAAGGCAAGCTAACACACAAGGACATTCGAAGAGAGAGAGTTTTCAGTTGTATACATTTTCTTATATACTTAGAGCACAGGAATGATTTTAGGGTTAAATAGCACAGCAGACTTGAGAGAATGTTTTTTTCAATTGTCAACGAAAAACAAGTTCAACACGTAAACCATCAACTTCCAAGATAATTTGTAGTTGATGAAAACGAGCAACTACTGGTACTGCAGTGATTTTGATGACAACAGATAAAATGTTGTCTTTCATTCGCCACTTGCATGTAAGTTATTTCTGTACATATTTCCTCAAACTGAACATCCATACCTTAGAGAACTGGTAGGACTTTCTTGAAGGACCTTCCATTAACATTCACAAAACTAAACAACAAAAATTAAATTTTAACACCTTTGTCATTATCACTGAGGTTTTGAAGCATCAGAATCCTATACACACATATTTCAAGATCCTGATTTTTTTTGTGTGTCCAGTACACACCATTCAGCATGGTATGCATTGGTGGTTAGCAGGATTCACGACCCATCAGTACATGGGTTCGATCGGGACCGCAACATTTAACGCTCCTGCTGTGACCCCCTTTTTGTGGGATGATGATGAAAGTGGAGTAATTGTTGGAATGCCACGGAGAAACCCCGGAGGAAAACACAAGTTGTAAATCTGAGCACTGCCGGGAATCAAACCCGGGACCCCAGTGTTCTAACACAGCTAGACCACCGTGGCCGTCAAGATCCTGTTAGTCCATAATCATGATATAGTCAATTGTTATGATACACATTTACAGATTTGGAAGGACTTTACATAATTGCTTTATTTACACATGCAATTCTGTCAACTAATCTCACTGTTCTCTTTCTACTAACAATGCCCTTCATTTTGATGGTCACAGCACACACGCTTGTAAAATTCTGGACCAGTCCGTTCATTGCCGACCTGCTTGGGTCATCCCTGAAACTGAATTTCCTGCAAAACTCTTGCCATTGAACCACACTACCAGCAGAATAAAATGTTTTCACTATAAACACTCATTACAGGGCACATGCAATGTTTTCAACAATTCAAGAAGTTAACACTAGTGGCGACTACTCACGACTTATACCTGCAATGAGCAATTCATTTAATATACACAATTTAAACTAATGCTTCTTTCCTGAGTGACCAAACATATACACATTTTAACTTAAAAAAATAAAGTAGATTTTCTATAACTCATTACATTATAATTTTTACAAACATAAATGTATTAAAAATTAATGATTAAAAACACAAAAGACATGCATATTATGTGAACCATGAATTTTACAACACAACACTTTTTGATTTAACATTTTAAAAGAAAACACAGAAGACATTCGTATTCAAGCAAGAAAAACAGGGACAGTGATAAATGTTTCAGTACAGTGAAAAATATTGACCACACATGTGAATTTTAAGGTGGTTTCATGGCACAAAGAAGTACTCAACACCTCTGTGTTAAATATTAGTTCTATCTGAATGTTACAGGAGTTTCATATAGTTATAAAAGAAGGTCTCTTAATCCGAGGATGGACAATAAATTATAAACATGCAGATAATAGTCAGGAAGATGAACCAAATGAAGTTGGCAAGCCAGGAAATTTAAAATAGACCTCATACGAGATTTCAAGTTTCTACAATGGTAAAGTTGTGGATTGAGAGCTTCTGGATTTTGATGAAATATGACCTTGAAAGTAGTTGCCAATCTCTCATTAGTACGTATAACCTCCATCTCGAGGATAGAAATTCCAATCCAAAAGACTATAATCTACATGGAACATCATCAGATGTTCAGACAAATGTCTACACTTTTCCTTAATATATGTACATTTTGTTCATTCATGACTAAACTGGGTTCTGAAAGTGAAAAATTTGGTCTACATGTTTCTGAAAATGTTGTGTTGTTACAGAAATTACGTTTATTTTAAAAGTACGGTGCCTGCTATCATATTTTTTTAAACACAGTTTTGGAAAATGGATGTTCCATCATCAAGTGGCAGGGAAAGAATGTTCCTCTTCAGATGTACTCCCTGGACAGAACCTGGTAATGAATCGTCAGGTTTCAGAAAACAAAATATCTTGACTAGCTGAGTGAGTATTAATGTCTCAAGAAGGACCGCTATGATCCACTGAGTTAGCTGACAGTGAAGTATTATTTTGATCAGAAGTACTTTTTTTCAGTTCTACTATAGTCAGTCACAAAAGTAGATTCTAAAATGAAGAACATAAATAATTCTGGTAATATTTTGGCAGAATTCTGACATTCTCTTTTCCACACAGTACAACACAATGTTAATCATGGGCAAGTTCTGCTGACATGAAAGAAATATTCAACTTTCAGCCTTGCACTAGCTGTATACTCATGCCTCTTCTACGCCTATGTTAAGAAAACACGCTGTTAGATCCTGCACCAAAGGTTGTTACTGATTACTGGACGATAGATGCTGAAGGATTGTCAATTGGTCAACTGCCTTCACCTGAACATACCTTGCTGGTGGTAGGGCCTGCCGCCATGACTGCTATGTACACTAGGCGGTCCCTGTCCATACATACCATCAGGGCCAAGCATATCCTGCAATGGGGTATCAATGCAAAAAAAAACAAAAAACAACCACACCAAATACAATGTGCAACAGACACACAAGACATGCTCAAAAATCATAAAACAAAAAGATAAATTAATTATAATTCCTCCAAATCTGCAACATGGACGAGGACTGACACTATAGATGCAGCTGAGACAAAAATTATACAAATCTTACAGCTACTGTGATAAAATGCATGGTGAACAGATGAATTAACAAGTGCATGGCAGTAATCTAAGTGTCTAAGAGGATAAAAAAATTATCACTTCCACCAATGCCAAAATATAAAAGAAAAATAACCCCCCCCGCCCCCCTTTTAACAGCATTTCTAATTCACGAAGAAAATATATGGTATAATCATGCTTCACTTAACTAAAGGCATTCAATGTTTATAATTCATAGGAACACAATAAGGAAATACCTGAATGTGAATTTTGCTACTGCTACATACAACTCATGCAAATTCCAAAGATGGCATAAGGAAGACTGATAAAATGGAGATTTTAATACTGTAAATACTAAAGGTCTGATTAACTACTATCAAAACTGAATTCCTGTCAGATAAATCACGCTGTACCAAGATAAGAGTTGTGAATGTACCCTGACATGTCAATGAAATTCATTCCACTGCCTCCGATCATTTCTGCCATGTGCGTAGCAATGAATTTTGCAAAAAGACAGGACAGATGGTGAATGAAACCTATTCAACTAATGAAAATGGCATATAGAAATGCCAAGTATCTAAGATTTTAAGTTTTTACAGCAGTGAGTCTGAAGACTGCAGTCTTCTGGGTAGTTGGGACATGTAGTCTGCTTCCAGCAATAGCATCAATAGTGAAAAAAGTGTGTACGTGCAGCAGAAGCCCCCTCGGAATGGTATGCACCTATCATCCTTGTAAGTACAGTGTGTCAGTTTTCATACATTGTCTGATCCTTCAAATTTGAGCACTGAGCTGGCCACACAACACAGAAAGCAACCATATGATGAACAGAATGTGAACAAATACGGCACTAAGACAAAACACAATCCTACGTATTCTTACCTAACAGGACATGAACAAATGCGGCGGCAAAGCAAAGCAATCCTACACGATTCAATGAAAATCTTCAAATTTTAAACACAAACTGGACATAAGTATGTAATAACATGATGGTATTACCAACTCCAGGGAGGCCAAGTTTAGGATCAACAAAAAATAACAACAGAAACATACCTGCAAATCTGGACCCATCCCAAGATCACCTCCATTCCAAAGATTCTGGTCTTCACGGAAGAGGGAATTGGTTAATTCCATGGATAACCTCTTCTTGTAGTCCTGCGGTTTATCTTCAGACATTCGGAATAAAACAGCTGCTGCATATGTTGCTAATAAAGAATTTGCAGAAAATATCAATTTAGCACACTCATATTTCATTAATATTCCAATGCATATTATTTTTCCAATTTAAATTTTCTTCCTGCTTGAGTCTTACTCTTGACACATTTTAATATCATACTTCTCATCTCCTCAGTCTTAGAAGTGTTATAAAAATTAATGTCCAAATGGTAGACTCTGATGTTGAATTTGCATGGTCTAGTTCGGACTACATCAATTAGAGGACATCTGAGGTCTAATACAATGAGAAAAATACTACTTACCAACACCTTCATTATGTGAATGCAGCAACTCTGTCAATGGAGCTGTGGCTCCTTCCTGCTCTATCATCTCGGCACCTTCCTTGTCAGCGGCCAACTCACACAGTACTCCTGCAGCCACTCGCTGGATATTTTCTATCTCATTAAACAACAACTGAAATCAAATGCAATACTTTCTGAATACAAGTTGGAAATAAATATGTCAAGTTATTCAGCTCACATAACTCTTTATCTAAAAATTTTAACATTACCTGTACAGTCTGTAACACTATAGGTTACTACTCTAAGCCAGTTCTACATATGGGAGCCTCTCTAAACCAAAATAAGTGACAATTAAGGCCAAACACAATATGTAATATTCTTATGATCATCTTTATTATCATAACCTTAAAAACGATTTCATTCAGACTAACCTGCACAAATATTGGGATAACCAAGAGTCCTCTTATGATAGTCCGATTGTTTGATTCCCTGGCCAGGATATGCAGAGCCCCAACAGTTCCTTCTACTATCTCCTCCATCCTCACTCCATCAGCATATGCCCCAGGTTGCTGGCTTCCAGTGCTAGCAACTGAGGATCTCTAGAATCCCATTACATTCAGGATCTATGTAAGTCCTGGAATTTGCAACTAAGTATATGCTGTCAAAAAGAATAATATTCTACACAAGCTGTCCAAGATAATTAAATGCCATCGGAACTCAGAATATTCGATCCACATTTTGGACCTATAAAATGTTTTTAGTGCATTACTTTACTAAACCAGACAGAGTTCAATTAAGCCTATATTACGTTTAACTGGGCATGAAATGAAACAGTAAAAAACTTATATCAAATAAAAACATAGTAGAGGATTAAAAATAAACTGTAGCTGTATACGCACATAGAAAGAACGGAAGAAGAATAAAATGCAGCATAGATCAAAATGTGTATATTCACTGAGTATCATACTGATACAAAAAATATTCTAAAAGCTGTGACAGTTTCATTTTAATTACTGGTACTGCCACACTTACATGCAATTTATCTTGTTCAATGTTTTTGGAGCTGTGCTTAAGATATGCTTCATAACAATGCAACACGTCAAATACAATGTCCGTGCTACTACAGAAATGAAGAAAATGATGCCTGAAGCACAGATATTCTTTAGAAACATTCATTTTAATTAGCGAACTTATGTAACAACAAATAAGGGACAGTCACCACGGTCTGAGACATAACGGAGACACAAAAGTAAGCGAATTATTGTCAATTTTGTTTAATGTTATAATGAATAAAACCTGCATGTGAAAGAACTTGATACAAGAATAAATGGTTTGGAAAGAGTAGAAATGAAATATGGACTAGAAATACAACTAGAGAAGATAGTATTGTTAAAACTTTTCAGAAATGGAAGAAAAAACAAATCAGTAAAAACAGTTATGAAGGGAAGTACATGTAACTTCAATGGGGAAAAATGAAGCATACTATAAATTTCATGGAGAAACCATGTTAATAAGTTCCAATTGGAAGATCATGAGTCACAGCTTATGTGCAGTCCAGCTTGCCATATGCCACACTAATGTACTGCTGAACTGTTAACCTCACAGGTGAAGTTCAGCCAGCAGCCCCACAGTACAGCATTTAAAACATGTATTGCCAAATGACAAATATTAAGATAGACCTTATGAAAATACATTGCGAGGATAGTGTTGAATCAACAAAGGGTTGGTTAAATGGAAGAAACATGGACTGATCCACACGCACATAGTATGAGAATGGTGAACCAACAAAATAGGAAAATTCAAAGAAGAATGACTATAAATGTTTACATACCTTTTGTGTATCGTGGAAAGCTCTTGTCAGAAGACGAACAAGGTGATGGATGGCTCCATGTTCACGCAAAGGGGCATGATTTGCTGGGCAAAGAGCCAGATTTCGGATCAAGCCTATTACTGCTTTCACAAGTGGCCATCGAGATGGAGCCTGTAGCAATTTTACAATCACTTGCATGCCATAATTTAGACGCACGCCATTCTGAGCCATCTCTGATTCGACGTGTCGGGATGTCAAATGGCGCAGGGCACACACAGCAGGTTCTGTTATCTCCTCACGATCGCCAGCATTGCAGATGGTACGCACCAGAGCATCCACACCACCCACTTGGCATACTGTCACTTTATTGCGTTGGTTGTTGCATGTCAGGTTCGACAAGATGCCAGCAGCACATGTCACTACATTCACATCAGTGGATACCAGAAGCTGGACCAAACTTTGTAGCAGACCTTCAAGACCATCCTATAAACCATTTAACATTCAATAACACTATTACAAAATAAATAAAATAATAATATATAAAAATCATAGAGTTCTGTCAGGATCTCACTTCCCTATCAGAGATTAAAAACCAGTATCTTCCAGATAAGTCACGTACCACTACTGCAACCTAGCCAGCACAGAATATATACAGATCACATTCAGCGTTTTGATATTGTGCACGTAAAAAGTACCCCAACACTGTGCTCTAGATTTATTTAGTGACTAAAATATAATGATTATATTTTAACTGTGTACTGCAGTACCCCCGGCAAGTCTAACTGACATTTTGGAGCCATCCTGATGAAGCAGTAGGTTATGGAGTGTAGTAATTGCGTAGAACAACACAGATTCCACAGGAGAGCTGGAATATAAAATTCTTCTTCTCGAACCACTTAGATTTTAGGCTTTTAAAGCCTGTTCCATCAACACTCATACATATCAATGTTTCAAAACATGTTTATAGAATAGGCTCTCCTACCCTCTAAAGGGCCAACCTCACCTTCACCCACTTCACAGTTGCTCAAATGAGACCCTGGAGATGAAGTCATGGTAGTACATATCCATTCTGAGGAAATGCCTCTTCCAACTTTTAGGGTAACCATACATGCTATGACTCACTGCAAGGCCTGCCTTCCAAGATTAAAGTCGGAAGATAAGCCTCAAACCTCTGACAGCCCACACACATACAAACTTTGTCACAGTTTTGTCCTCAGTCTTTTATTCTTCAGTTGATGCTACAATACGTTCAGCGACGACTATGTAATTTTAATCGGTCTTGCTGTTAATTTAATGTCGAAAAAGAGAAGAAAACTAAAATGTTCTAAGTGGGTCAAATGTTGGCTAGACAGACCAAAATATTCTCACATAAATTTGTTGAATGAAATTCGGTAAGAATCCACAGACTAGCATATCGACCTGCGAATGGATGAGGACACATACGTGGAGCTTTTAAACTTTGTTTCTCCAGTTATCGGGAAGGAAGATACCGTAAAGAGAACAATTTCTCCGCACGGACGGCTGTGCACTACCCTGAAATTTCTCGCCACTGGAAGGAACTATGAGGATTTAAAGTTCTCGGTGGCAATTTCAGCACAATCACTAGAGAAAGTTATTCAAGAAACACTCACAACCATTTAGAAAATTTTTCAAAAAGAATAGTGCAAGGCAAGTTATAAACATTTATTCAGATATCTGCAATTATATTAGAAAAAAATTATTACTGAATATTTGCTGTGCAAGGCAGTGTTACATGTGGGTGCTGGAAGGTATTCATTCATTCAGTGTAAAACACTGAAAGTAAGTTCCTGTCAAGGTTGTCCAGGTTTGCTCTTGTGACGAATCTACTGATGGCTGTGAGTATGGCATTCTGTGTTGCAAATATATATTTCCTCCTGTTCAGTCACTCTTCTTGATCTTTTGTTCAGAGTTCCACATTTGGCTTCAAAAATTGTCATTAATTACTTTCTGGCAGAAGGTAGCCATCATAGGTGGTAAATTACCAAGTTCTTTAGCAATATGCACACTGACACAAACGGCTGTGCCGAATGATTGAGATGACCAAATGATACAAGCCTTGTCTCTACCCCCGTCTCTGCCCACAAACGTTACGACTTTTAAACATCCATGTAAACCTCCAGGTAATCAATCAAGTGACTGCAGACTTATCAGAGGCTCGATTTTTGGCCAAACCTTCTGGCAAAATTCACCACACACGCAAGCCTTCTGGTAACTCATAGTTATGTATGGCCACCCTTACATTAAGACAAGATTTAGTTACACTATAAGTTTCACGAATATCAAACAAAAAACTGCTAACTACAGAAACAGAATTTCAGCAATAATGTTCATCTCACCACTTTTGTTCCAGCATCTGAGAGGTTCCTCAGAGTCCACAGACAATTCTGAACTAAACGTTGACTTGGATGACCAAGGTGCATGGCCAGCGCCTGCATTCCTCCAGCTTCCACAATAGCTGGCTTGTTGCTTGAGCAGACGGACAGAACTGAAGCCAAATTATATTAAAAGCATTACAATGTGACAAAGTCACAAACATACGTTTAACCAAGGCTAAACAAATCACGCTAGTGAAATTATAAGTACATGTTAAATCTGTTTGATGGTTAAACTCAAATGTTCAATATCAACACACATAAAATAACAAAAGGAATTCTATGCATCTTATTGTTTGTACTGGTTTCATGGGGTCAGGGGAATTTATATCATAAATGTAAACATGGCAGAAATGTACTTTTCAGGAAATCATCAGGGAAACACTCAAAATGTTATTTGGCGTAAAGTCAAAATATTAAAGGAAATAGGATAGCCCCAAATTGCATGATAATCCTATGATAAAAAATATGGTGTTATAAATAGTGTGAGTGTACCTTTCAATACACGTGATGTGGTCCAGAGCAACTTCTCATAGTCATAAGAACGCATGATGCGAACAAGCTCTACTGGACCCTGTGAAGCAAGAATTATCAGTTTGCTCTCTTGGTTTCCATAGGCTAAGATCTGCAGGCAGTCTGTCACAATGGCCAGAAACTTGACATTATTGCGTTGCAGGAGAGCCACCATTTTCTGCAAACCCCCGGCAAGTCTAACTGACATTTTGGAGCCATCCTGATGAAGCAGTAGGTTATGGAGTGTAGTAATTGCATAGAACAACACAGATTCCACAGGAGAGCTGGAATATAAATCAAAACCAAATTCAAATTCATACCTTCACAACTATTTTGTTTAAACTGAGACAGTAAACCATCAATGCCTCCAAAGAAAATAAACCTCGTAACAGATTCCTCTGGTAATGGAAGACACTTACAAACATACTGAATAAACAATTATGTATGTATAGCAAACAAGGAATAACCCTCCACCTGGTGAGGGGATGGGTATAGGGCTAAAAACCCAAAACCTTATAAGTTGCAAAACTTTTATTGATATGGAATCTGCTTACAGGTGCTGGAACGGTGTAGAAGTTGGGATTTTGCCGCCATTTTAGACGAAAATACTACTTCTATCAGCCCTGAAGAGAGGGGCAATATGACCATATGAAATGATGACAACAAGCCCACATTTCCACCGGGCCAGTACCAAAAAGCAGGGTCAAAATCTATTGGTGACAAAGACTAATTTATAAGATTTTAAATAAAAGGCAGTCAATTTTCTGCTTATTAAAAATTAAATCCGTGGCGTAACAGCTCCAGAGAGCCAAAGCTGACTAGCTTGATGGCTGGCCTCACGTTCACATGCCTAAGCAGAGGTGAACGATCATCCAACCAGATATAGGGTGACGTGTGGTCAGCACGACGAACCCCCAGCCATTGATAGTTTTCCTGACCGGATTACGCTACTCATTGTAGCTCCTCAATTTCCTCATGATACTGGGTTGGCACTGGTCTCATACACTGGTTGAAAGCGCATGAGAAAATTTCTCCCCAGAGACTTGAACCAGCGCGCATTCCGTATTGCCGGTCCGAAGCATGATGCCTCAGACCACGCGGCTATGGAGCGGGACATTTCCTGCTTATAATAATCAAAATTCAACTAACCTGAGCAGTTTCACCAATGCTATAATACCACCACTCGTGAATATAGCAAGCAACCCCTGTCTATGATGCGACAAATTATGAAGAGTTCCAACAGCTGCTTTTGTAGACTCCAGGTCATTACTGCTGGAGATTGCTCGAACCAAAGCATCAACCATCTGAGAACTATTCATTATGGCGTGCCTGGAGGCTTCTTTCTTCGACAGTTGGTGCACCATCATGGCAGCTTGAGACACAACAACTTGATCCTCATCATTCAAAAGTTTTATGAGTTCTGGTATAGCTCGAGTGGCTAAATCAGCATCATCCTGAAAGAAAAGTTTTAAACACTATTTGAAGAGTACTTCTTGAAGGAATGAAAACATATTCCCTACATCACAGTTAACCAAACCAAAGTTTCTAATATATATTTAAGTTAATACTGCACTGAAGACATTACCAGATGATACGGCTTGTATCCATCCAACAAGTAGAACAAGACACAGCAGATACATGATTATCCATCATAATGGAGGAAAGGGGAACACCAAATTATCAGAAAACAGACAATCTGAAGTTACTTTATTCAGAATTTATAAACAACTTGTAACGATGACTAATCATGATAGTGATATGATCATAATTTTAGTGATTACAAGTACAGTATCACCACAGTTAAACGTTACGGGGCTTAGCCCCCCAAAATGAACCAGTTATATACCTGGTAATTGATGAGATTCACAACAGCATGTTTCAGCATCTGGCTTGGTTCAGCCAATCTCTGAACAGCAGTGGGCTGAGCAGAATCAAATTGAGTTGATGGTATTTCAATTCCTTCTTCCAGTGTTTCAGGAAACATAGCAGCCCGGACACGCTGTGAGCGTGTCTGACTCAGCTGTTGGTTCATCTCTGATTACAAAACCACATCTATGTTACTAATTATATTGAACAAAAATGTAAGTGTACACATTGTATTTGCAGTTACTGGAATTGATATAAAGATTTCCCACATAAATGTTCTGATCAGTCACTGAAAATGGTCTTTATTAATTATAGTTACTAATCCAAAAACAAACAATTGTGACAGACATACAATAACAAATGTCATTACCAAAAGTATCATCCTCATCTCCTTTAAATTTAAATTAAATGTAAACACTTTTTATACATGGTAAAGCTAGCATGGGGCACTTTTATTTTATGTGCTAATATGACAATTTAGTTTCAAACAATTGTTAAGCCTTAGTTTAGTCAATAAAGTAAATGGATAATGTTAAGAGTTTAACTTGGTAAGTACCTGTCCACTCTCCTATCTAAATGGCATGCGACACTTAGCACAAGTGGTTTACGACTTAACCACACTTGCAGGATGTCGCTCTCATAATTTGAAGTTAATGTCTTTAAGAAGTATGAAATTCACTCATTTTCCAACTTTATATTATATCACTAAATTTTACCAACTAATACCTTAACTGCTTTCTATTCTCTTTATGAAGTAGTATTATTTGGTCCTTGAATGCTTACCAGCTGTTTAGCAAATATCTTATGTTGGTTCTCTAATTATGTTAGCCAGCATTTTGAATTGATAATACTTCTCTAGGTCAATGGTTATCACTATAATTAAAAATTTATGGTATACAGATGGGCTATTTGTTACACCATATTTTATTTTTTCTCTTGGGGGCTGGTTTATACTACTGTGTTGCAAGTACATATACATTAATAAATTGCACAACCATACAAATGATTTATGATAATTTCTGAATAACCTGTGTACAGAGGCCTCCATTTTTTATAAAAGATGAATTTCTTGAATAGTTTGTAACACTACAGTTGGGTTAAACTACAACATACAAGTATGTTACTCACCATCAACTTGATCTTGTGTGAAACCCTGTGTGAATCCTTGGTCAAGATCAAACATAAGCTGTTCTGATTCCATATCTTCCTCTTTGCCAGTGAGTGATGGGGCCTGTGTTGTGGCACCTGAATGGATTCCAGAATCTCCCAGGTAAGAATTCTGTTGCCACATAATAGTCTGCTCCTTGGCAGATCCCAATGGCAGGTCACCAGGGCTCTGGTATTTGCCATGAGACACTGAAACAACGAAACAATCAACATATTATCAATTACAGCATATTTGTGGTAAGTGTGACTTCCCATGAAGTCAATGATTAACTTTCAACTGAATGAGATGAAAATATAAGGAATAGGAAACAGGAGGCCAAGGCATATTGCAACATACTGTCTCAGCACTAACTTGCAAATAGAAAGCAATCCAGCAAAAATACTGAACTGAGTACCATACAAACACAGATAGAAATATTACCCTACACCAACTTGGCCTGTAGATGCATGATGTGATGTGTCAAGAACAATACAGCTGAATTTTGTTTCCCATCTGGCAAGATTAACAATCCTGTAACATAATACGGTTCTGAAGGAGTATTCATACTATCATGGGTATATTTCCTTTGGACACAGTCAACTGTCTGGCAGTTCCAATTCAATTTAGTTCATACCCTCATTACCTGTTTTCCCGAATCTATTTTATATTATCCTTTCATCACCTCAATTCATGGGGTGGACGCAACCCAGATAATCCAACATGTTATAAACCTTGATTTTTCTACCCTAAATTATGTATTATTATGCAATATACTTTGTTCCTACTTAATCCACTCCTTTTAGGTTCATTATTTTCTAAAGCACTTTGTTTTCAAATATGTGCAACTTATGTTACTTCCTCAGAGTAACATAACACACTTTACAACAATATACCAAAAATGGTGAAACATCTCTGTACCCAAACCCCATATTTTATACCAACATAGCCTGAGAAGATTTAAATTATAAAAATGGGGAAAAAATATTAGGATACTATTAACTATTATATTTAATCTCAATTCTACAACACTAAATCCACAAGCTACAATATATTGTAAAAAATGAAGCACTGGTCAACTTACTTGGCCTAGCTTGCTGTGGCTGCATTGTGTAACTCATTTTGTTGTGGGGCAGAACTGCAAACAACTGAAATTAACAGATAAGCTGAACAGTTAAAACGATTAATCATATCATATACTTGAAAGTAATAGTTTTCATACTATATTTCTTGTCTGTAAAATACACGCAAAACATGTTTTTTTTTATTTCTTTTATAAGAAAATTAGTATATTGAAAACGTTTTTAATAATCGATCGCAGTTCTGTCATTCATACTTCCACTGAAAATTATGCTAAACTTTGTTAACACAGAACTCCATGCTAGTAATAAAACATAAAAAGATCCATTACATTTCTTTTCCCATTTAAACAATCACACTACATTCGAAATCATATATTACAACATTTTTGACAGAACCGTGTATCAACATTATCACCACACCCCAACTTAACAAACGTTCCACGAACTTATTTCCACAAAGATTAAGAATAATAGACATTCACCTGTAGGTATTCCAAATACAGCTCAGTGTCTCAGAAATCCGCACACGGAAAACTACTTAATTTATTTACAAATGGTTGTATAAACAGACATCAGCAATTAACGTCCGATCATATCACCATTTCCGAAAATGGCGTTCGTCGGTTCCAAAGTCATATGAAGTAGAACCATGAACTTATAATACTTGCAACAGAATAAAAATAAGTTACTGGAAAAGCTTAAACCTTAGAACTTGAAATGAAACCAGTTTATAGGTATATAACTGCAAGTTATACAAAGTCAAACAAAGACACGAACATTATTATGTACCAATAACGCTAAATATCAATCCGCGGTTGATAAGTTTAATCACGTGAGCAACGATAACAAGTCACAGAACATTCTCGTTATTCGACTCCATATGATTGAGGTTCTCAAAGCCATGGAAAATTGGATTGTAACGGGGTGCAATTGCTGGATACCAAAGCTAAAGAGACTATCTTCAAAGTACAATGTTATCCGTTGGCAACGTTTAAGATTGTATCAATCGGAGATTGCAGCGGCAACGATGGCTTGACCGGCAATAACTATTCCACTATTATAGTTCCTAACATGTGTACAAGTTCTTATCCCTAATTTCAATCAAGCTGATTTACTTTCCAAAACAGACAATGCCTTGTAGGGGTGAATACAAAGACAACATTTTATTTATATTATTTATTTCATATCCATCTACAAAAAGATTACATGATTTCTACTGCTACATTGTAAGGACACAACCAACACTCACTATCTCATTAATTTTCTGTCACATAAAATAAATATAACATACATTCATATGGCCAAGTCATTATCAGCAGAAACATCTCAAGAATATTTACATAGGATTTGAGGTTTTCATGGCAATGTGAATATAGATGGTGATCTTCTGGGTTGTATACCTTACAGATTTGTGGCTAAATAACAATCTTTCAGAGGGACATACTGCCTCTATTTTCATGGCTGAAGTGAGGGTTAGGAAGTACATAGTATATATGGGGTCAGGAGGACATGAATGGCCAACTCCCCAAAAGATGCAGGCAGTATGTCCCTTCAAAATGTTAGAATATAGCCAAAATACTACAGTGCAATAACCCACAATACCACCATCTGTGATACATATCTTACAAGTGCAGGGCACAAAACACAGATTAAAGAAGAGTTTGGTGCAGGCTCTATACTTCACACCTCAAAGTTTTCATTTCCCGATTTCAGTTTAGGTCGGTTCTTCAAAACACAAAATACAGGTTTCACTGCATATATGCAACAATAATTGACATGTTGAATGCAGAAGTGTTGTGCGATTTTTAGTGATATATCCACATGCTACATTGCATCACAAATATCTTTTCAACCCACTTATCATTGTGAAATAAACATCTTAACAAGATTATAGGACTAGCAATTTCTGTCTGCTGTTAGGTTTTGTGCAATCAATGAACTATAAATTACTTGGCTTAAAATTTAACTTTAACCATGTCAAATGTTTGCATGGGATTCCTTAATATACCTTTAAAGACCATGATGACATTGCTTTCACAGCAACAAACCACTTCAAAAATAAGAAAGTGGTTGTACATCTTTCAGTGTGAGCAATATAGCCTACCTAAAACATACACCAAATTAATTTTTCATGATCTTTTTGGAACACAGGGTATGGCCAAACCACTACAAATCAGTGTCATACCAAGCTGCCACCTGATTGTTGTCTTGTGGGGGCTGAGGCAGCTCATCAAGGTGGTCAAAGCTGAGGTCAGAGGGATCGGGTCCACCAATGTCCATGGCATCCAAGGGTCCATACGCAGAACCCCCACCACCATCAGCTCCATGATGAGAGTCAATCTCCAAACACTGCATGGAATCTACTGGTATCTGGTCATAACCTAAAGGAATGGTGATTCCAACAGAAGAAAAAGCCATCAGATTTACAAGCTAAAAGGTTGAGCTACAAAGAATATACACATATACAGATTAAAAACAAAAGATTTTCTGTAACTTGCACCATACTGATTTTTATGCAGATCACTGCAGTAGCAATTAACATTTACAAACACAAAGGACATGCAGATTATGTGAATGTTCTTACATGTAACAGTATATTTTAAAAAGAAAATATGGAAGCCATTTGCAATCATGCAACAAGGTAAGCAAACCTGGGACAAGGATGAAGTGTTTTCCTGAAGATAAAAATGTTAACTACCAGGGATGTTACAGAGAATTTCAAAGCAGGTTCTACAGCCTAATGAAAGTGGTTGACATCATTGTGTTAATTTTAGCCATAGTCTGACTGTTACTGAGATAATTCCCACCTTTTAGTTCTCAATACAGTAGGGCACCGCATATACGGCAGGTTAGGGAAAGCGAAAGCGAAAATCGCCGAAAAGCGGATCTTTGCCTTTTTTCAATTGCAAATGCATATCAAAGCCTAATAAGATGTTTACACTATCATATAGTAAGTGCACAATAGCGCTAGGCCTAAGAAAATGATATGAAACTAAAATAAATATCAGTAGTAGCTGTAAACAGACTGAATCAGCGACGAGAAAATGGCGCCGGACTCACTTCTCTGACTCAGCTGTTGAGCACGTGGGGCATATGTATGCAATTGAAAAGCGCCGTATTAGCGGATCGCCGAAAAGCGGGGCCCTACTGTAACATTACATAAGTATGTATGAATGTACAACTTTATTTTTATTAATTAATCTTTACCATGTAATAAATTATTTCCCCGAAAAACAGAGAGATAAAATAAAGTAATCTAGACAGAAGATCAAGTAACCTGTTCCTAGAATCACTGAAACTGAAGAACTATAAGAAAGGGAAAAACATATAGAATTATGGTCACATCTGTCAATTTCTGAAGTATCTTCCTTCTCAGAGAGTACCACATATTGTTAAACCTGGGTAAGTCCTGTCAAATGAAACAAACACCTAACTTTTCCCCTTGGACTAACTAAATATTCTATGCCCTTCCTCTGTCCATGTTAAGAAAAACACAATGTTTGAATGTGGTTATGTATACTAGTGTTCTTGAAAGTCAGAAATGGACAGGATGGTCAACTGATTGATTGCCTGCACCTGAACCTACCTTGCTGGTGGTAGGGCTTGCCGCCATGACTGCTATGTACACTAGGTGGTCCCTGTCCATACATACCATCAGGGCCAAGCATATCCTGCAATGGGGTATCAATGCAAAAAAACAAAAACCAACCATGCCATATACAAAGTGCAACACGCAAAACGTGCTAAAAATTATAAAATATAAGGACAAATTAATTCTATTTTCACCAAATCTGTACCATGGATCAATATTGTCAATGGTAATGCAGGAGGGAGATAAAAATACAGCTGCTATAAAGACATAAACTTGATAAGCACATTAATTTATTTTTCCAAAATGCATATGATACCAGTTTTAAACAAATCAGGTTAAGCCAAAGGGATCCGGGAAATATAGTAATTCTGAGGACAATGTATGGTGACGATAAAAAGACTACCTTAAATCAGCCCACTGAGAATGGGATGGGAAGGTTTTATAATAACAGTCACAGCCAACATATAGTTCAATAAATAAAGTATCAAATATCTGCAATGACCAATTTACGTAACTAACATAATAACTAACAACCAATAATATAATAACCTACAGACAAGCATAATAATTTATAAGTGACTTATAGTGAAAAACTAAATACTTTAACATAAATTTTCCTGCTACACACAACTCATGCAAATTCTAAAGACTGTTTAAAAAATATTGTCAAAGGAAAATGTATGCATCTGTAAGTCAGCTGTGATAAAAAGGTGAATTAAGCTCAGTCCTGCACTGCACTCAATAAACACAACTACAGGAAGCTGCCAGGTGAGCCTCATCCTACAAAAATTTATGCAATTAACTGCCCATATGTAACACAAAACAAATATGTACATCATACAGGTAGCAAGACATGAACACATGGCAGTGCAGCAAAACATTCATAATCCTCCTACATATTCTCACCTACGAGCCAATTAGAAACTCTGTATTTTAATCACATCACTGGACACAGGTATAAAACATTACAGTCCTAGTAACTAAAGTGAGGAAAATCTTATAACAACACAAACACTCACAGAAGAAAACATACCTGTAAATCTGGACCCATCCCAAGATCACCTCCATTCCAAAGATTCTGGTCTTCACGGAAGAGGGAATTGGTTAATTCCATGGACAACCTCTTCTTATAGTCCTGCGGCTTATCCTCAGACATTCGGAATAAAACAGCTGCTGCGTATGTTGCTAACAGAAACAATGGGAAAAATAACAATTTAAAAACCTGCAAACAAAAATCCTGAAGTTAAATGCCTTAGTCACAATGGTGTTAAATCTATGAATTCAAATGCAGATCTGAAAAAATAAAGAAAATACTACTTACCAACACCTTCATTACGTGAATGCAACAAGTCTGTCAATGGAGCTGTGGCTCCTTCCTGTTCAATCATCTCGGCACCTTCCTTGTCAGCGGCCAACTCACACAGTACTCCTGCAGCCACTCGCTGGATATTTTCTATCTCATTAAACAACAACTGAAATCAAATGCAATACTTTCTGAATACAAGTTGGAAATAAATATGTCAAGTTATTCAGCTCACATAACTCTTTATCTAAAAATTTTAACATTACCTGTACAGTCTGTAACACTATAGGTTACTACTCTAAGCCAGTTCTACATATGGGAGCCTCTCTAAACCAAAATAAGTGACAATTAAGGCCAAATACAATATGTAATATTCTTATGATCATCTTTATTATCATAACCTTAAAAACGTTTTCATTCAGACTAACCTGCACAAATATTGGGATGACCATCTGTCTTCTGATGATGGCCCGATTATGTGACTCCCTGGCCAGGATATGCAGAGCCCCAACAGTTCCTTCTACTATCTCCTCCATCCTCACTCCATCAGCATATGCCCCAGGTTGCTGGCTGCCACTGCTAGCAACTGAGGATCTCTAGAATCCCATTACATACAAAAAAATAGTTCACCACATCTCATGCTGTAAGAATCAATGTTGTGATATCAGAACTAGGTACCTGAACAGTAGAGTATTGTGATTATAAGGGGCAAACTTCAGTTAACCTTTTACTTCAGAATTCATCTATAACTTAATTATTAAACAAGAATATATTCAGAGGCTTACACCGTGTATAATTAAGAGGTATTTTAAAGTCGCTACATACAGTATTTTGGAGCAAAATCATAAATTATAAAATCCAAGACACTTAATTTATTCTAAAATGCAAAAATAATGTAGTTTGATTCAAAGTAATTTCTAAATTCTTCATGATCATTATTAATAATTCTGTTCATGGCTTTTTTGACACTCATCTTCAGACTTCTCAGCCAGTAATCTTTCTAAAATTCTTGTAAGCCATGTTAGTGCACACAAATCTAGATTAATGGCACACAACTAAATTGAGAGGAAACATTAAATTAACTATCACTACCTACTTTTGATAACTATGAATCATAAAATAATGAATCACAAAAATAAACATTTTCAGATGTTGCTAATTAAGAAAGATATGGAAAGTTCACTGTAATAACTAAAGAAATGAGGCAATTTAATCCTCCTTATACATCCACTAACGTCTGATTCTGAAGTTCTGTAAATATTTGCATACCCTCTGTATGTCCTTAAAAGCCCTCATGAGAAGCTGGATTAGGTGGTGGAGAGCTCCATGTTCACGCAATGGGGCATGATTTGCTGGGCAGAGGGCCAGATTTCGTATCAATCCAATCACTGCTTTCACAAGTGGCCAACGAGATGGAGCCTGCAGCAGCTTTATAATCATTGGCATGCCATAATTCAGACGAATACTATTCTGTGCCATCTCTGATTCAATGTGTCGAGATGTCAAATGGCGCAGGGCACACACAGCAGGTTCTGTTATCTCCTCACGATCGCCAGCATTGCAGATGGTACGCACCAGAGCATCCACACCACCCACTTGGCATACTGTCACTTTATTGCGTTGGTTGTTGCATGTCAGGTTCGACAAGATGCCAGCAGCACATGTCACTACATTCACATCAGTCGATGCCAAGAGCTGGACCAAGTTTTGCAGCAGGCCTTCAAGCCCATCCTACAATACATCACACATACTATAATACTCTTGAACATTCCAACTTTGAGCAATTTTTTCGTACCCTTGAATAGCATATCAGCAGCTGAAATTTTGTGTACAATCATTACTCGATGGGCTCTGTAGACGAGCAAAATTTCAGGTGAGGTTTCGACATGACCAACCGGACCATTCCCTTGTCAGAATCCACAAGCTATATAACTTTACAAATATCATAAATCAGGATTTCCGTCTTCTGGGTTGTTGCGCTGTGTAGTCTTGTTGATGTTAACCAACGTTTCAGAGGTCATACTGGCAGTACTACACAGCGCAACAACCCAGAAGACGGAAATCTTCATACTCACCGCTGTGAGAACCTCAAGTCTTACATAAATCAGAATAAAAAGACACAATATGCTTCATACATGTCAAACAAAAACTGCAAACTATAGAATTGCAGCAATAATGTTAATCTCACCACTTTTGTTCCAGCATCTGAGAGGTTCCTCAGAGTCCACAGACAATTCTGAACTAAACGTTGACTTGGATGACCAAGGTGCATGGCCAGCGCCTGCATTCCTCCAGCTTCCACAATAGCTGGCTTGTTGCTTGAGCAGACGGACAGAACTGAAGCCAAATTATATTAAAAGCATTACAATGTGACAAAGTCATAAACATACATTTAACCAGCAAAACAAGCAATTATGTAGTTGCAACATAATTATGCCACATTTCAAAGTAAAATAACTTTCCAAAAATTTCAGATTTCTGTCAGCAATACATACCCTTCATTTTTATGATTTAATTCTTGTAAATATCATAAAATCTTAGTAGTTCTAGTATTTCCAAACTATGTGAAAAACAACAGCATTAAGCCATGGCAAAATATAGGTATGTTCTATAAGCATTGATCCAAATATAAATAACTGTGATGATAGCGATAACAAGTCAGCAGCCAGTAGTGATGACAGCATTCACGAGAATGTTTTAATTACTAGTAAATACTGCTTGCAAACAATAGGTAAAGCTAGTAAATACATAATACTGGGCTGTATGGAGATTTCTCTTTTACTGGAATGTTAAACCATTCAGGTATCTGAATTACAATTGTTATTTTTTGTAAAAAGTGTTACAACCTAACCAGTCCACCAGGAAATCCTGTGGGATTCTGTACTGAAAGGTATTAATATTGGAACCCAATTCCAAGGAAATGAAATGACCTTTAATTGCATATTCCTATGATAAGAAAAAATTACATCAATTATGGTTAACTCTACCTTTCAATACTCGTGATGTGGTCCAGAGCAACTTCTCATAGTCATAAGAACGCATGATGCGAACAAGCTCTACTGGACCCTGTGAAGCAAGAATTATCAGTTTGCTCTCTTGGTTTCCATAGGCTAAGATCTGCAGGCAGTCTGTCACAATGGCCAGAAACTTGACATTATTGCGTTGCAGGAGAGCCACCATTTTCTGCAAACCCCCGGCAAGTCTAACTGACATTTTGGAGCCATCCTGATGAAGCAGTAGGTTATGGAGTGTAGTAATTGCGTAGAACAACACAGATTCCACAGGAGAGCTGGAATATAAATCAAAACCAAATTCAAATTCATACCTTCACAACTATTTTGTTTAAACTGAGACAGTAAACCATCAATGCCTCCAAAGAAAATAAACCTCGTAACAGATTCCTCTGGTAATGGAAGACACTTACAAACATACTGAATAAACAATTATGTATGTATAGCAAACAAGGAATAACCCTCCACCTGGTGAGGGGATGGGTATAGGGCTAAAAACCCAAAACCTTATAAGTTGCAAAACTTTTATTGATATGGAATCTGCTTACAGGTGCTGGAACGGTGTAGAAGTTGGGATTTTGCCGCCATTTTAGACGAAAATACTACTTCTATCAGCCCTGAAGAGAGGGGCAATATGACCATATGAAATGATGACAACAAGCCCACATTTCCACCGGGCCAGTACCAAAAAGCAGGGTCAAAATCTATTGGTGACAAAGACTAATTTATAAGATTTTAAATAAAAGGCTGTCAATTTTCTGCTTATAATTATCAAAATTCAACTAACCTGAGCAGTTTCACCAATGCTATAATACCACCACTCGTGAATATAGCAAGCAACCCCTGTCTATGATGCGACAAATTATGAAGAGTTCCAACAGCTGCTTTTGTAGACTCCAGGTCATTACTGCTGGAGATTGCTCGAACCAAAGCATCAACCATCTGAGAACTATTCATTATGGCGTGCCTGGAGGCTTCTTTCTTCGACAGTTGGTGCACCATCATGGCAGCTTGAGACACAACAACTTGATCCTCATCATTCAAAAGTTTTATGAGTTCTGGTATAGCTCGAGTGGCTAAATCAGCATCATCCTGAAAGAAAAGTTTTAAACACTATTTGAAGAGTACTTCTTGAAGGAATGAAAACATATTCCCTACATCACAGTTAACCAAACCAAAGTTTCTAATATATATTTAAGTTAATACTGCACTGAAGACATTACCAGATGATACGGCTTGTATCCATCCAACAAGTAGAACAAGACACAGCAGATACATGATTATCCATCATAATGGAGGAAAGGGGAACACCAAATTATCAGAAAACAGACAATCTGAAGTTACTTTATTCAGAATTTATAAACAACTTGTAACGATGACTAATCATGATAGTGATATGATCATAATTTTAGTGATTACAAGTACAGTATCACCACAGTTAAACGTTACGGGGCTTAGCCCCCCAAAATGAACCAGTTATATACCTGGTAATTGATGAGATTCACAACAGCATGTTTCAGCATCTGGCTTGGTTCAGCCAATCTCTGAACAGCAGTGGGCTGAGCAGAATCAAATTGAGTTGATGGTATTTCAATTCCTTCTTCCAGTGTTTCAGGAAACATGGCAGCCCGGACACGCTGTGAGCGTGTCTGACTCAGCTGCTGGTTCATCTCTGATGATAGGACACATAACTGAGGTTACTAATTATACTAAAAAAATACAAGCACCAACATGTTTCATCTAGTTATAAAATGTAATGTAAACTATTCTAATGTATGTACCTATTCTGGCATGTCAATAAATTATGTTTCACTTATGGTTACTAGCCCAAAAACAAACCATTATAACTTACCTCTGTAAAGATATATCAACATGTCTCCAGACAAATGAAGTTATGAATTTAAATGTCAACTGTTTCCAAAGAAATTTGATCAAGCGAATATAAACAACTTTTAACTCATACATCAGTCAGTAAAGTTTAAAGCTAACAGACAGAGCTTGAAGTTGAACATTCATATTCATATAATGTTAGGTACAAAATACGTGGACTGACTGATAGGTAAAAAGATGGGGTGAATCTAATTAAGGACATTTACACAACTTCAACTAATGACTGCACCTACAAATTGAGTGGGTTAAACTACAAGATACATGTATGTTACTCACCATCAACTTGATCTTGTGTGAAACCCTGTGTGAATCCTTGGTCAAGATCAAACATAAGCTGTTCTGATTCCATATCTTCCTCTTTGCCAGTGAGTGATGGGGCCTGTGTTGTGGCACCTGAATGGATTCCAGAATCTCCCAGGTAAGAATTCTGTTGCCACATAATAGTCTGCTCCTTGGCAGATCCCAATGGCAGGTCACCAGGGCTCTGGTAGTTGCCATGAGACACTGAAACGAAACAATCAACATATTATCAATTACAGCATATTTGTGAAGTGTGGCTTCCCATGAAGTCAATGATAAACTTTCAACTGCAAAAATCACACAAAACTGAATTAGATGAGAATATGGTAAATAGTTAACAGGAAAGATGTGACCAAGGCCTATTTCAAGGTACTGTCTCAGCATTCTCCTCCTTTTCTGATCAAAAGACAACAGGTGGCCAACTTGAGTTCAAGTCAGAACCACTGAGGTATGGACGTTACCCTACACAAACCCGGAACACAGGTAATAATTGATATACTGCAACAAAAACATTGCAGCTGGATTTTACTTCCCATCACCTACCCCCAGTAACAATCCTGTTATATAATGCAGTTCCAACAATTGTTTGATACAGTGACTTTAAACCCTAGGCCTGCCACATTAACCCTTTCTTATTAATATGCAGGCTACAATGTTATAAATGAGGCAAAAATTATTGAAACACCATGACAATTTGTTAAAAATACTATGCAATTATGCCTGCTACTGTAAACAAGTTCACATAGCCTATCACTCATCAATTGATGAACACCCCTCATGTCGTCAAGTGCTTCATTGTTTTGATCAAATATAACTGGACTCTATGAATGTCCCATATATATATCTGCCTGGAACCAGAACTCATGGTTCGATGCTAGAAAATGGGAGCCCGTGGGCAAAGTCAAGCACTTGCCTTGCTTGTCCTTGTTTTTCCATTAGTGTTTCTCTGGACTGCTCAAATATGTTAATCATAGAATACCATGCCTGGCCCAACGGATGGAGGTTTCACCTGCAGCCAGGCACGGTCTATGTACATACATAAAATTTATTTTGTGTTCACTGTAATTATGCCTAATTATAAAGGTTCCATATAACATGTAATTTTATACATGTGAAAATTACCTTATGTGATTTTCTTGTATGTGACTGTGGCAAATACTGGTCTAGAAGTCAGTTCGTGCAGAAATGATTAAATCCCTAAACCCCCAACATTCATGCTACAGTATTTCAATAAATGATATGTTTTCTTGTTACATAGTATGACCTTTATTTCATATTCCTCCAGTTTTTATGGTCCAGAGGTGCACTACTTGTCAGACTGGCATATCCTTACCGTTTGTACAGGCTAACCATTGTTAACCTTAAAACTTTGCATACCGTGTAGTGTATTAGAATATAAAAGAAGTAAACAAACAAACTATTAACATTATAAAAAAGACACTGTTTTTTCTAAACCATTTTGATTAAATTAATTAATTTCCCTGTTGCCACTGATGATGACCTCTTGAGGTTAAAACGTGTATGGCACTAGTGTCTTTTTTATAGTGTTAATAGTTTGTTTGTTTGCTTATTTTATATTCACCATTGATAGTCTTCTTCAACACATGGTATGTTTTGTTTCATGTCTGCCCTCTCATATGATAAGGATTTATATGCAAATACATATTTATGGCAACATTGAGTTTTGTATCCCCTTTTCGCAAGGCAAAATTTTGTAGTGTGCTGTTTTATTCTGGTAAATTAGAGTGTGCCATAGGTGAAAAGAAGGTTGCATAACACAGATACAGACAACATTCTGTTAACATAAGCCTGTACTCCAAACAGCAGAAGAAAATGGTGACTGCCTACTTACTTGGCCTGGTTTGCTGTGGCTGGATTTGGTAACTCATTGTCATGGGAGTTATTTCCTGCAAATGTTCAGAAATGGACAGTAAAGTTCAATATTAATAACAAGAAGAAATAATTCATTCCATATTACAAAACAAGATCTTCTGGGAGTTTTAAATATGTGTAATACAATAATGCCGCCCAAGACATGTATTTTATATTGTTTTGTACTAAACTTAGTAAATAAGGAACTGTAAATAGTCGAACCCACATAAGTTCAGATCATGCGAAAAAATACTTAAGAAACGTATAGTTGTATTGTATGCGTGAATGAAGCAGCATTTACATGACTAGATTCAACTCTTCTTTCCATTTATATTACAATAACAATTATCACAACATTTTTTGAACTGTATACAGACAGAGCTCATCGTAACCCAGCTAAATGATCATTCAATAAACTTATTCCCATAACGTTAAAGCTTAACAGTAATAATAGTTATCTATGTTTTCTAAATACTACACAGTGTGAAAGACGTATCTCCACACGAAGACAGTTTTATTAACTCACAATTCGTCTTTAATGACACAACTCAACACACACAAATGGCGTCTGCCTATTCCACAGGAAATCTCTCAAATGTCACGTAAACTTATATTACATGGGGGGTAAAAGTAATAAGATGAAATGTGTTTTAGATATGTACTTTGAATTAAAATTAAAATGATTCTGTAGCTGCAACAATGCAATTGCAAAAGGAAGAGTAATGTTATAACAAAAACACAAACCACACACTACTACACAGCATCCAATGCACAGATTAGAGATTGGTAAATCAATGCCCTTTGACGGTTTTGATTGAAGAATATATTGCACTTCCATCTACCAGCAGCGGCAATAAACTACTACTACACAGCTTTCTAGTAACAACCACTGCCAAGATCTCAGTCGGTTAAAACTTCATTATGAAAGCCTTCTGGGGGTACTACGCCATGCAGTTTCGTAGAATTTGACCAAAGAGCAAACACAGAATTGCAATTTCATGTTTATTTAAAAAAGTATACAGTACATTTGCACCAAAGGCTACACAAATGTTCAATAAGCAATTCATTTATAAGTTTAATTTCATAATCATTTCACATAACTTAAAATATTACTTACATCATATGTATGAAAGTTATAACCCTACCCATCTGATAAAATCAAACCTTTGTTATGCCAATCTGGAAGCTCTATGAGGTGTGTTTGCTGTGGGTGCATAGAATGAGGTGTCTGGGTCCATGTAAACACATGGCTCAGCATTGTCTTCACTAGTTTGACAGCCAGACAAATTTAAAATTCATGGTATCTGCAGTTGGTACTGCTCTACTTGGCCAAACATTGAGTCAACATATTCTGTCACATTAAAATTTTCAAATACATGCTCAATCCTCTTACAGCTAATGCTACACAGCTGTTTAGCAATGAGATCTGAAACGTAACTGAATTTTGGTCTTCATTCCATCTTATTTCTTTCTGCTTAATATTTTTGAATACCCTTTCCCCAGATTGATCTGGTCTTTCTCTAGGCTTGCAATACTTTCTCAAGGCATCTTCCATTTTCCATCCCATTCCATTTCCTCTCAGTATGTTATGAGTATCCATAACCAGATTTATCAGGATTTGCCTCTAGGTCTTCTTCCTTGCTTTCCTGCCTACAGTACTTCATTATCACATCTTTATTTCTCCATCTGTCCAAGAATTAAGCTCTTTTTTTTTAACTCTTGTGCAAGATGGGAACTTCTTTCTCATTCGCAGATTGCAAGACAGAAGACTTTAATTTTTCGTTTTGGCTGGGCTAACACGTTTAACATGAACACTCCACCCCTGATACTGAAATTATGATTCCTTTTATTCATAAGTATTCACCCTACCAAAGAATGTCTAAAATGAAAGTTATATATTGGTTATATGATGATAGGATTTTAAGAAAACACACACGGATCGACTTGCGCGCAATGGAGGCCAAATTTAATCGAAATCCGTCAAAATATTTTGAAGATAGGTGTGAGCAGACATGACCTTGATATTGTGCGTTCAATTGCTGAACTTCGTGCAAATATCGCTCACAACTGAATATGGCATCCAGAATTATTAACACAATTATATTTTCGTAACAAATCTGCCGAAGTACACATGATTACATGAACTACTAATAGGGTGGGAGGACGGCCACAAAAGCAGATACTGGTAGGCATCACTGTGCTTGTGTGTAGCACACAAACAAGTAATCATCCGAAATTCTCCAGTCTTTATAATTACGTATTATGATTTGAGTTCTGTATATTTGTTCCAATACAGACACAGTGTCTAAATGTGGCGTATATGGATCGCCTTTCAGGATTCTCTGTCCATAGTAAGTTACTGACACTATTTCAGAAAAATAACAACAGATTTCGCAAGTGGGTACGCGGGGAACAATAAATTATGATTTGTAAGTAAATTCTTAGATCCTGCTGACGTCAGTACGGTATTTACTCTCCTGGAAATGACGTCCATTGGCTGAGCAACTGGATTTGTCTGGCGTCACACGAAGTAGAAGTGAGCTAGCTATTATTTCTGTGAAGCCACCTTACATTCTTTACAGTGTAACTGTAAAAGTATCATAAAGTCTGAACTGACTCCACAGTGAAGCGACTTTCTACAAATTTTGGTTGTTGGTCGGCCGGTAAAGAAATTGTTCGTTTTTATGTAACTCGAAGGTTCGTTGTCGTGGCCACAAAGTGTTGTCAATGGTCTGGAGTGAGATTCGACGGGGTTCGGGCTGCGATTTGAAGACATCGTATTAATGCCAGGAGACATTAATACGTGTATAGACGACCGTAAATTTAGTGTCTGAATAATATTCAGATCGATAATCTCCGCTTCTCTCTTTGTGCTATAAACTCTACTGGAAGCACTTTCCGACTGGAAATGCTTGACCCAATTTTAGAATGTGAACCTCCCTACTTCCTTGTACGATGCACCGTTCAGGGTATGCCCAAGAAGAAAGAATGGAACAGAAAAGAAGCATGAAACTTGCTCTGCACTACGGGTAGTCTACCATTCCTTTCACCAGACAATGGTGGCCTACTTGTTCACGTTATTACGCCGCAAGTAGTGATGCACGCATTCAAGTATTTCACCTGGACCCTAACACTTCACTGTTACCGTTATCTGAACGTGCGTCACACAAATCTCTGACGCATTAATAATAATGAGTCTGTGCTATTTTTGTTTCTTCTTCACGCCATTGTAATCTATTTACATTCCGATGTTTCAATTATGGTTCATGTGCTCAGAAAATTTGCGTAAGACTATATATGATAGACATATAAGTTGGTGATAATTTCACGGCATGGGTTCAAATCCTGGAGTTGCATTTTCTCTTCTTCATCACTTCCTGCATGAAAATGTCGAGGAATTAAATAATCACTGCACACCCTCCATAGCGACAGGCGACATAGCAGAAAAACTGCTTTGGACAACGAATAACCAATCACGGAGTGATAATAAAGAACCAAAAAAATATCGCTATGGTTCCGGTGTGAACTGTTCACATACTTTCCCCAAAAGTGGCATCTATCGCGCATCGCCTGTTGTCTACTGTTACGGTGTGAATCCTGCTTAAATATTTACTTTTATACAAGCCTCAATGGATTTGTGCTTAGGTACAGGAGCAAACACATTTAACCATCATACTTCTTTTACGTGACAGCCTACTTTCCGGGACCCGACACAGAGGGAAATGAAGACAAAGACAAAATATAAATAAAATGAAGCAATATTAACTTGGAACTATTTCTTAGTTTTATCGACATAAATATGATTTTGCAACAAATAAAGAAAGACTATCAACGTCACAAAGAATGCGTTTGGAAAATATACCAAAAGAAAACTTGTCTTTCCAATTCCACTTTTCTATTTCAAGAAATCTAAATCTTTTCTACAAACATTTGCCAACTATTTTGAGGCAGGCTGACGCACGTATGAAACATAAAAATAGCATGTCTAGATTTATGAATTCACGCGCGGAAATTTGCCAAAAAATATGGAGTCATTAAAAATGAAACTGAACAGATGTTTTAACTCTGTGTTATTTTATTCTGCATCGGAAATTTCCGCAATGCTTTCATCATATTCTACCCCTCCCTCGTCCAATCCCTTAACCGCCCTGATCGGCGTTCAATCGTACGAGTCGCTGGTAAGTACGGTCGGTTCCGTACCGGCCGCAGATAAAACCAACACACCGGATGGACATCTTTCGTTGTGCGAAAACTATCACCCGTACATTGTAATAACGGAATGATTGCACGCGCTTTGGAGTTGAATGACGTCAAATACCGACAAAGAAAGCATACGCCTGCGCTCTTGTGATGTGTCAGCAATAGGTAGTGCGAGGTGTTAAAGCATATCTGGTTGACTGCGTGCTATTTAAACGGTACATTTGGATTTGCTCTGTAGTAGACTGACCAGTGCTGGAGAGATCGGTAGGCGTGCGACAGAAGAAGAGCAGTTCTGCAGTCGGTGACAGAAATGATAGCTACCAAGGGCTTCGACAGCTATTCACTTTAGTGGGCAAACCTATATGCCTACAACATCGATTCTCTTACTTATCAAGCCAAGAAACAGTATCGCGTATACGAAACCAAAATAAAACATATTCTTGTTTCACAGCCCAAATTTTAGAGGACAGGAAGGCACAAACGAAAAGAGATAGTAAAATAATCAGTGGTGGGGTTTGTAGAGCTTCAGTACATCGTCGACAGGTAAAACCTTCCAATGACATGTACCAAAAGAAAACCAAATCGAAAAATCGAAGTGTCGCCATAAGACAACCTTTGCTGATGTGTACAATGGATCTTCCTGGTAATCATTCCCCCATAGAAGAAGCCTCACAAGTATTATCTTCGACAGAGGAAGCCAAGGCAATGCTGAAAAGGCTTCTCACATCCAGAAATCACGAATCTACCATGGCTGAACCAGTCAGTACAGATGATGCCAGGCAGGGGCAGGAAAGCCAAAGTGGACTGCTAGAGAAATCAGACTACCTGCAAGACGCATACAACTATCTGTTCCACAGGCATGTCCAGACACTAAATGACATTATTCAGCAACAGAAACAGCATGAAACTGATGAAGCACATGGAATTTATCACCAGAAACACCACAAACAAGTGATTCAACTTAGTTGTGGGGATGGTCATGACTGTGATGATAACACATCTGTAATCGCTGGCTCTATGAAATCATCTAGTCACAACTGCAGCACCATTTCTTATCATTCCTTTAGCTGTGACGGAGCAACTGGGAGCAACAATCAAGATAGTAACCAAAATGCTATCAACAGCAACAATTTCTTTGCTAGTCCACCTTCTTGCAGTGAAGATGACGAGACAGTGCTAAAGGACCACTGTGAGAAGGATAAACAAAGGAAGGTGAATGACAACAGCCAGATAGGAAGCAGTCAGTGCACTCAGAAAAGTGAAACAACACATAGGAATTCCAGTGGTGAAAGTAGTATAAATGTAATAACCAGCAAAATTAATGCATTAGAACTTCAAGAAGTCAAAGTACCACCAAAGCCAATAATAACTTTCAATCATGTGTCAGCAAGTGAAAGTAGCAGCAATGAATCAATTAATTTAAAAAGGATCAAGACAACTTCAATTTCATCAACACATCAATCAAGAAGTTCCAGTCCACTGTTAGAAGTGCCACTTCCACTAGAAGACCTCGCCTCAGAAATGATGAGGCCCCCTATAAACTAGTGCATTAAGGAGATAAGAAGCAGAACTATGGTTCCAACAGTAAGAACGCTATTAGAAGACAGTGTACAAAATATATACAAATATGAACATAAAATGTGCAACCATATTTGGGTAAAACAACTGTAGTGTCCATCAAATGGTAATTAAAGTCAAACATATGATACATTGATGCACATTTTATATATTATGCAATTAATTCTTTGTCAGTTATTTTTTATATATTTTTAGGGAAATAACCAACAGTAATAACTAAGTGTTACGAGTTACTTTGATTCCCACAGCTAAAGATTATTTTATTTAAACTTACATATAAGAACAGGACAGAACTTTGAATGCATCTCAGAGGTATCATATTTGTAACAATGAATGAAACTATGAGGTTGTCTTGTGAGATTAAAGTTGTCATATGGGTGACTTTACAACATACTCTTATGGGACTATAGTAGTGGGTTTCTTATTCACTACATTTTGTTATACTTTTAATAGGACTCCTTGGTTGAGAAATTGGTCAACTGAAAGGTCAGAACTATAATCAGTATGTGTAATGAAAGTTCCATTCAGGTTTGTGGAGATTTTAATCCAAAGAACAAAAGCAGGAAAGCTTTATGGCAGGCAGTATTTGCGGGTATTATCAAACGGCACTGTAAAACATTATTTGTTTTAGGATCATTCCT
This sequence comes from Zootermopsis nevadensis, assembly GCF_000696155.1. Next base: position 670,733 of record NW_019060165.1, on the reverse strand, counting down.
AGGACTGTATCGCCAGGATCAAGAAAACACTTATGGAACTAGCAAATGAATATAGTTACATTTTGTAGAATTGAAAAGAGGTATGTAAAGTACATAAATATAATACATTATCTAAGTAGATAACAAGATATGTATATCACATAACTCGTAGTAACTGACCTAAGACAGTAGTTCTCAAGTATTTCCACCAGCTACATTATTTTTATGAACAAAACAATAAAAAGGGAGGACTAACCAGGTTTAATACCTTACCAAGTTTCCTTTTTGACTGCATACTCTAAATAAAAACATGGTACGTACTATTAAATACTTTCTACACCCTAATGATTGTAGATCCTAGAAGATTTCTGATCACCACATAACCATGTTATTTAAAATTAATGTTACTTAAGTATTTTCTGTGAAGGATTTTATTTAAAGAAGCTTTCGTCTGTTAGTATATTTCAGTTCTTAACACCAATCTCTACCACTGAAAGACCAAGAATAGTTAGTTTTATTAACTGTTTATAAATAGTGATACACATTTCTTTCACTGATTGTTTCAATCACCAAATACATTTAGATAAATAATATATCTTGTGTAGCATATAAGGGATTCAATGAATGCTTGCATGGCAAACTTCACTTGAAAACTGCTGATGGAAGATGTTATAAATCTCATTAACCCCAGTTACAGTTTTGTTGGATGCAAATATTTTATGCAACTGTGCTCGTATCTTAAAACTTTGCATACTGTGTAGTGTATTAGAATATGGAGTATGTTTACCCATTATTTTATATTATGTAGTATTACAGTATTAAGAAAACTGATCACAATAAGATGAGTAAATAATTTAAGCCCTTGTTAAACCCATCAAAGTCAGTGCAGTGAATGTGAAAGGCAGGAATAAAATGCATAATTTGCATAAAGATGGTATGCATCTATTCATATAAATAAAAGTTGTTGAAAGATAGTAAAATTATAAATGTGAAGATAAAAAATATTAGATTGATTATTATTAAAGGTGGGCTGGTGCTAATAAAGACCAAGATTCTTCACAGTGGAGTTCTGAGGCTAATAAAGCTCCTCTCTGAAGACTGTGGAGGAAGTTATGATGGGAGCCTCAAGAACTAGGAATGCTAACATTTAAGATTCTTCATATTCAGTCAACTGCATAATGCCATCAACGCTGTTGAATGTTATTTCTGCATGCAGTTGTATGAAGCAGTTAAACAGGCACATCTAGTGCACTTTCTTGACACTGCTGTACCAAATAAGTCAACAATTTTTTGATTTGTTATATTTTCTTGAGGAATTGGGTCCAGTAATGATAAACAATGCACTGGGTTAAGTTATGTCTACAACATGGTGGCAGAAACATTCAATGTTTGATGTAATTAATGTAATTATAATTTAATATGTATATTAAACATGATATTCAACTTTGGGTTGCATGATGTTTGGGACACACTGTTTATTCTTTTTGGCAATGTCTTCTTCCACTCTCATTACATGTCCATATTAGTTCAATCTTTCCTTTCAACTGTCTTTATTATGGTTTCTTCATTCTATTCTTTCCCTCATTTAATCATTTTGGAATCTGCCAATTTTAGGAAATTTTATACCTCTTTTAAAATAATCCATTCTCATTGCATGTTAAATTATTTTCTCCCTCCTCTCAAAATGCTTTCCAGTCTTAAATCCAATCAGATCTTTCTGCAGCACACCCTTTTCTTGTGAACAATGTTCTGGAAGCCAAACTATGAATGATATTTGCTGTATCTGTACTAAAGGAAATGCCATGTAGAATTACAGGAGAACCAAATTACAGTGTCACAGCTATGAAAACTGATGTGGAAGAAATGTAATTCTGAATATGAAGCAGCAGTGGTAATCATTATACTGTAATATTTCATGTTACTGCATGCAATCTTTATTGAATGTATTATTTCTATTTCACATCATTAGTGAAATATATTTTAACCTGTACCACTAAAGTAACTCTGGTTCCTATAGCTTGAAAGTTATTTTATAGGATAAATGTCCACAAAACATTTGTGTAGCGATTCTCACTTTTATACATATTTACCAAAGATTCTAGGTACATCAAATTAATATGTTTGTATTTTAAATATATGTCTAATGTCTTCACAAAATTTGTTATTTAATAGCTGCCTGAATATCTTCCCGTTTATGTGTTCCATCACAGAACGGCCGGTTAGAAGTCTGCTTGCAATTACATAACCAATATTCTTTGTCCTCTGTCACCATAAATTTTATTGGCCGAAACTTTATGTTCAAATATGGATTTCTGTGAGTCCCATCACACAATGGCTGAAACAACGAAGAATAACATGAAGTATTATACGTGAGCTTACTGATTATTCATTTCAGTAATTAACTATTGGGATGTTAATAATACTTTTCAGCTGCACAGGTACACAGAGTTATATTACATGAATTGTTATTGCATGTTTTAAGATACTATATCAGCACTAGTTGCTTGAAGGGACTGATGGAAACCCAGTAAGTCAAAGTAAGATCAGTCAGTCAATAGGTCATAATTCAAACTCAAGGACCTCCCAAATATTAAGTAGAAGAACCAACCACCACAATGTGACATCAGATGATATCAATGTGCTTTGCACCTCATAATGAACAGCGCTCCTTGATGGATTACCTTAAACTGTAGGAGCTACAAGAATAATATGCTGCACAGCACTAAATTTTAAAATTTGTACCACATGAGACAGTCTGACTTACACATCACCTAATATTGTCAGGGCAGTGAAATCCAGAATGCTAAATATGATTGGCTAAGCATTCAGCAGACAAGGAATCCATACAAAAGTCTGGTGGGGAACACTCTTAGGAACTGACCATCTGATTGACTGAGGAGACAGGAGGATGGCATTATGGTGAATCTAGAGAATTAGTTTGTGAGGATGGAACTGGTTCAGGATCATGCCCAATTTGCAGGTTATGGTATTTGCAGCATGGAACCTGATATCTACTATCAAACAGTATGTCAGTTTAATACCTGGCTTTTGCTCTGTCCACAGAGACACCAAAAATATGCCTTTCCTTTCTGAAATTTCATTCTGAAAGGCTTCTTGTCATAAATTTTGCCATTTTCTGGCTGAGCAGATGCTGTATGAACAGCTTTCAATGGATTCTGAGGAATCTGAGGTTCATCTTCAGATATCTGCTTTATGTGTCCTGCCACCTGGAAAAATGGATGTACAACACTGTTAAAATGAAGAGAAGATACGCAAAAAGAAAGAAAGATCACGTTACAACTATACAGTATACCTCCATCTGGTGCCAAGATTAAGTAGGTAGAACTATAACTCCATTTCCACATGTTTTCATGGCTGGATATTTCAAGCATCAGGACAAATACACCCTTCCTGTGACTTGGTGTTTTAGCAATGTTTTGATCAGTTACAGGATTTATCAAAATATCACCAGTTGCACCAGAAAAATTAAAATATATAATTTCCTGATATTTGAACTTATGCTTTTTTAAATTTCTACAATGTATGCATTGATGTTATACTGCAATTTATTAAGCATTAACAAAAAATTAATATCACAAAAAGTTTGGTGGTAGATGTCATGGGGGTTTATGCTCAGGCAGATCAAGGAGACATTCTGTAAACATGTTACAAGTTCACTTCACTAGTATTATTATTTATGCAACAATCTTGAAAAAGTTATGATAATAAAATAAGTAAATTCCTGACCTTAAAAATTCATAATAATTTAAACATATCCCAAATCCATGAAGGCAATCATACCATTTATAAAAATATATGCCTCAAAATTAATTTATTTTGCTTATTTCCATTCCATCATGTCATATGGAATTATGTTCTGGGTAAATTCAACACACAGCAGAAGAGTATGTAAAATCCAAAAGAAAATCATTTGAATTATGCTGGGTGTTAAAAAGGTCTCCTGTGGAGGGATAGTTAAGAAATATAATATACTTCCCTTTGAGGGTGAAATCTTAATCTCATTACTATCATTTGTTGTGGGAAACACAGAGAAGTTTTAAGAGAATTTCTGACATACATAGTATAAAAACAAGGCATAATCATGACTTCCATATGCCTAACGATATCCTAACTAGTTACCAGAAATCAGTATCATTTACTATACAGGGATAAAGTTATTCAATTCCTTTCCATTTGACATTAAAAGTTTAACTCATGATACATAAGTATTTAAGACAAAAATGTGAGATTACCTTCTATCTCATTCTTTCTACACTGTATAAGAATTTATGGATTTAAAATTCTTAAATAATGCAAATATTTATGTAAGAACTTGTACAATGAAGGGCTTATAAAATATTCTATTCTATTCTATTACATCACTACCACTAGCGCCTATCTTCAGCTAGACGAATTCAGTCCACATCATTTTCTATTGCTTGGGTTGTTCCAAAGGTTTCATCCAAGCCTGTAGTGTAACATGCTACTTCTATTGCGACGACAGCTTATGTAGTACACAACAGCTACCCACCATCAGTGTGACCGTCTCCACCATCCGCAACCAAAGTATATGTGGTGACAAGATACCCAATTAATATCTTCAATGTAAATAAATACAGGCCCTCCTACTCAAGACTTGGTCGAATCATAACATCAAACAACGAGTTCAATACTCATACCTCTTTCTTTTTGACAAGAATACCACTAGAACGCTGGCTACAATATAATCTGTTTCCTCTACTCAACATATTTCCTACAAACACTCTGGTAAAGATCATTTTGCTATATATACACACGAAAACTGTACTACGACACCATTCCGGTCACTTATCCAACCACAATTAACAAAACACAACCAAAGGCATGGATTACACGAAAAGCAGTTTCAGCCTATATCACAGATAGTGCATTTAATCAATCAAACGCTTAAAATTAAATTAAATATCAAAACGGCGTTTACTATGCTGGAATTAGGGTATTCAATTATATTCGCCTCACTATAAAATGTCTGAATCACGATATAAAGAAGTTTAAACCAGCATTATAATAGTATCTCCTGTTTCACTCCTACTCGATAGTAGAATTTACCTCAACCAAAAATTATCAGCTATTATAAATACGTGTAAGCAATAGTGGTCATGCATTATTGTGTAATTATTTTTGATTAAACTGCTGTCAAAAGTATGTAATTTATATTTATGTTAGAAACAAGTATTTGTGCTATGACAATGCACAACATTCTTTACTTGAACCCAAGATGAATTATTGAAATGTAAATAAATTCTATTCTTTGCGCTATCTGTTGAACGAGCTGTAAAATGAAGAGCCGGTCTTTGGTGGTCGTCTTGCGTTCTGTGCTGCGTCCTATGTGCAGTTGACAATCTGAACGGCGACATGCAGCAGCCCAGTCGATAAAATTAACTGCAGTTCAACCTTCAAAATTTCAGCCCCCCCGCCCCACATCCATCGAGCCACGGAAAAACTAAACGGTCAACCTATCTCATTTTATAGCACAACATGAAGGTTTTAAAACTCATCTCTCAGTTGTGAACATTCGTTACTTACTCTGCCCTTCCGAAGTTACTAATATATCCATTTTAAAAAAGAGTTTCATGCATTTAAATTGAAATGAAATTCCCAAGATGTCATTAGATTGATCTTCACATACTTTATGAGCACATAGAATTATTCAAATATCTATGATCTGAATGAGGAAACAGACAACCAAAAAAGAAATTAGTATGAACACATCTTAAGAACAGATAAAAATATAACCCTGAAGATACTTTGAAACTACTCCATTATATTCAATAATGACACTAGAGTATTAATGTCTAATAAACATTTTGATGATTTCTGTACAATGTCAAACATACTTCTCTCTCAAATGAGTAAACATGTAGAGGGTAATTTAAAGCCCTTTAAATTAACCCACAGTTAAACATTTCTTCTAAGCTTCAACTGGTAAATATGACCAGGAGTGTGGAGTACATATGCTGTAAGCAAATTGTTAGGAAAAATCAAGAAATTCAGCAAAGTATAAGAACTTCCTTTTGTTTTCATGTTTTATTAACTTCTGCTACATAAACATAGTCACATATATAAAATGATGAAAATATTCACAAAAGAATTGATAACATTTGAAAATATATCTACAATTTTTACATTATTTACTTTACATACACGTGTATATATATATATATTAAATTGACACCTTTTATTTGTAATATCTTAAAGGCAACTTTTAATTAATCACATTGCTTAAATGAATGTTCATTTGTACTTAATGTTGGTGATTGCAATGCAGAATTCAAGGATCAGCAGGAGCGGTATTCCTCATCTGTGGAAACAAATCTCCTACAACCTTCTCAAGATCTAGCGTGGTTTGCTGCTTGGGTTTGAGCAATGATCGAGTAGGAGTGGAAGGAGAAGTGGTAGATGTCGTAGCTGAGTTTGTACCTAGCTCTAAGGAAATGAACTGATGGGCGCGTCGCATGTGCGTCTTAAGGTTACCCTTTTGGGTGAAGGAATAGTGACAGTAGGGACAAGGGAAAGGGCGTTCCCCTGTATGACTTTTCATATGTGTGTTGAGTGCATTCTTCTGGTTGAATGTCTTAGCACACAGGGGACAGGAAAATGGACGCTCTCCAGTGTGAATACGGGTATGGCGCTCTAATTGGCTGGGTTTTGAAAAATGTTTTCCACACGTAGCACAATCATGAAATAACAAGAAGTCCTCACATTCCTTATCTTTCTGTCCACTAGATAACTGGTTTCCAATAGCCACTAGAGTCCGCCGCTCCTTTCTGCTGTCTGTAACACGGAAGCGAGATGCTTGAGCTTGTTGGTCTCCTTCCACTACTTCCATATCCAACCCACCTGTCAGATCAAACGTTATATCTCCTCCTGTAAAATTAAATTGCCATTATTGTCTTTGCATCCCAAGACCTCCAGAACTAAAGGATTCAGGACCATAAAGTTTACTTAAGACTTTTTTGAAACAGTGTGTATTTAAAAAATGTAAAAAAAAACTGCTTAAAACACAATATAAAAATGTTTTAATTAAATGAAACTGACTTTAAACTTTAATATATTCAAACAGGAAATTATTTCTGAAGAATGTTTTGAAGATAGCATATAACAAGGTGAGAACAGGGCGTATAAGTGAGAAATTCTTGGAAAAATATATAATTTTAAACATGGGTTTCATTATTATGAGTTATCAAGGAAGAAATTTGGAGTTTAGGAACCTGAGGGTAAAACTGAAGAAGGACAAGGTTATATCTTATTAGTATACATAGCAGCGAGACCTACCATTTCTTGAAGGAATTCCTTGCAGCACTGCTGGTTGAATATTGATGATCTGTCCATGTTCATCTGTATGGATTTCAAAGCGGACAGTTGACATTTCTGCACTGGCATCTACAGTGTCGTGTTGCTGCTGCTGATCTTCAACAGTCTGGCCCTCTTCTGCCGGATTTTGCAAATGGCCATTACTTGGTGTAGTTTGGATAATTATGTTTGAAGCCTGTGCATCACAAGAACAAAATATCTTATCACAAAAATAAACAAATTCACAACGTGTTCTGTTATTGGCATTTGACCATCTTCTTATATATCCATGCAACAACAATTAATAACTAATAATGGGTTTTATACAAACATTTCTTGCTTCTCTGAAAGACAAACTGGGGCCAATAAATTAGACAAGAACTGTTACATTCCACAGCTGGAAGCTGAAATGAGATAACGAAACTGTTGGTTTTTCATGATGTATGAACTACAATACCTGGAGCTGCTGCAGAAGGGCCTCATCCAGCTGGATAGCCTGTGTGGTATAGGAATGGAGTGTTCCAGAGGGATCCACTCCTGCTATTTGTAGACCATCACTCAGCTGTAACTGGAAGTTTCCCATAAAGTGATTTCCATCAGCTGTTGTGGTTAGCAATGAGGAGCTGAATGGTTCTCCTGGTATCAGGCTACTCAGTGTAGCAGGATCCAGTGTTATGTGCGTCATAGTTTCAGTCACCAGCTCCGATGCAGTGCTGGTTGCTGCATTCTGCAACTGCGATTCCTCTGCCTGATCCGGTTGCTGCTCCTGCTCGGGAACTCGCTTGTTCCGACGTGCAGTTGTGGTAAGCCGAGATGGAATTTTGCCATCACCAGCTGCATGCTTCATATGAGACATAAGGTGGGCTTTACGGTGACCTGATGTACGAAATCTCATCTCACAGAGTGGGCACTTGAAAGGTTTGGCACCTAAATCACGCAAAAACAAAGAAAAATTTGTAAGGAAACACTGTCACAAATGTCTATCCTCAATCAGCTTAACCCTTTCCCATTGTATGCTGATATAACTGACACACTAAAAATGCTCCTACAGTTGTATGTCAGCTTATAATTAACATTTCTTTTTGCATTTCACTGGTCATTTGATGATCATATGTTATTGCTAGTCATTGTAAACTGTCACAAATTATTTGCACTCCTTAAAAAATAGTTAAATACTGTAACTAACTCCATGGTACAAGGTTCTTCTAGTAAAGATAATAGTCACTTATTACATATTGGTTAATTAAATTACTGGCAATATATCAGGAGCAGGACAAACCTGTATGCAGACGCATGTGAACCTTGAGGCTTCCTTTTGTGGAAAAGAGGCAGCCGCAGACATGGCAAGCAAAAAGCTTCTGTCCTCCATGTGTTTTGAGATGACTGTCTAAAGTTGATTTGACAGTGAAGCATTTATTACAGCAAGCACATTGGTACGGGCGTTCTCCTGTGTGGATTCGAATGTGACGCACTAAATCTGATGGCTTTCGAAAGCTTTTTGGGCAGTATTTGCATTGGTTCGGATGAATTGGTTCCATATTATACTGCTGCTCTGGATCCTAAGGGAAAAAATTTGGAAAGATGTACTCTTAATTAATAATAAAAGCATCCATCCATCTGATCTTTCTCTCAGTAAAGCCAATACCTTCAGTTCACTAATGCGATCTTTCTCAGCAACAGAAGCAATCAGCACTTTTTCCGAGACAGTGGCTGCATTGTCAAGGGGTTGTTGTGCTAGAACCTGAGTTTCTTCTGCAGTGAGTCGGATGACAGCCGCACGTCGACGTCCACGTGGTGGCTGCATTAGATTGGTTGCAACCAGTTTCCCCCTTCTCTCTCTTGGTTCATGAAGTTTAATGTGTTTGCGTAACAGATGGTCAGTCCGAAACACTGCATCGCAGATAGAACACTTTAGTGGCCTACACAGAAAGAAATTCCAGATAGTAAAGTCTAATACATTGTCCTCAAACTTCCTTTGCTCAGAGCACACAGAACTTTGATACAAACATTTATGACACACTTGGCAACTCTGATCATCTTTAAATAATTGTGAAATATTGACACACAGAAGAATGGATAAGATGTGCTGTCTGTAACTTTTACCTTTAAACTACACAATAAATTCGCTTTCTACTTTTATTAAGAATAGGTTTTCACTGAAATGTGTTTATGATAGTTTTCTTACATATTCAAATTTAAAACCATTAGAAAATACTAAAAATTATTTTTTAAACACTTCTTTAGGCTTTATTTATACTTTAAAACATCTGTGTACCAAACTGAAACTGAACAGGAAATGGCTTAGTTTGGTATATCCACAGGTGGTGAATCAAATGTCAAAGGTAAAATTCTACCAATAACTTGTTCAATTCTAAGTGTCCATCTGATTCCATGGAGCACGGTCCTTCTTGAGAAGCTAATAGTTGCTCAGTTACCAAAGATATTCTTTACCTTTCATGGAACCAAACGGTTCATTACAGTGTTCACCAAATCTGAGACCCCTCGTAACATTTCTTAATTTGCAAGTTCTTTATGGTGAGTTGTGTTAGCCCACTGTCAAGTGCATGCATGAGTGTGCACACTGTATCCTGTAGGTTTTTCTTAGTTCTGTTATAATATATACAGAAGGCTGTGGCTCCATCTGTTAGTTCAATGATTTCTTTCATGATCTGCAAAGGACTCTCATTCTTCCCACCATTAATATATTTTTACCTCGCAGCTTACAGTACCTTTCATCACTGTGGACAACCATGTGACGTTTCAGTGAACCATTTGTTGTGAATTGACAACCACATAGGTCACATTCATAATCTCTACTGCCATCATGTGTTTTCATATGAGCCTAGAATAAGAAGTTTTCATATGTATGTACATGCACACACATAATCCAATCAACTGTGCATAAAAGTAAAGAATGAAAAGTGAACTTCACATAAAACTCTAAAACACGAATAACACTCAACAGAGCAAGGTCGGAAATAGGCGAATGACATCGGAAGAAATACGAAACAATTTTTGGGGTGGAAATATTGCAGCAGTAATAAAATAACTGTACAGTCAAATAACCAACTTTGAAAGTCACTCCTACTAGGTAATACAAATGCTTAGTTTCAAAATATCTCTATAAAATAACACGGTCAATGAGGAATCTAGAGGCTATTATTATATTTTGTATCATGGTTTCATTTCCTTACCCTGAGAGCACCAAAGGTAGTACACTTTCTTCCACATAAAGTACAGCTTAAATTCTTTCCTACATGGCTTCTTGCATGTTCTTTCAGATGATATGACTTCTTAAATGCACGGCTGCATTGTTTGCATCTGGAAAAAAGACAAAAGATTAAAAATCTACATCATGAAATAAAATTCATATAAGATTTTTGAGATTTCAGGTTCTAGTGGTGGTGAACGCTGGGGCAAAGTGTCATCCGCACCTCGATTTTTGTTGCTGTGGTGGTGAGTATGAAAATGGCTGGCTGTCTTCTGGGTTGTTGCGCTATACAGTCTGGTAGAAATACAACATTTCAGAGGTGCTTGTTGCATCTATCATCAGGGCACACTACCCACTGTAAGGAGGCTGGAGATAATGGGAAAAAGAAAAATTCGCTCCTTCCAGAAATCAAATTGACGTTTTCTAAATCACATCCAGTCAATTTACTAACTAAGCTATCCCAAATTCACCTAACTCTGTCTGTTTATTGCAAATGTAAAAATGTAGAGATGCAGAGCATTCAACAGATGTACGAGGGTCGCTCATTAAGTAATGCCCCACATTTTTTTTCTCAGCCAATAATGAAGATAGAAAAGTGCACTTTTACATGCTTGAGATTTGATGTTTCCCGCGTTCGTGTACGGAGTTTCAAATGATTCCAACCGATAGCGGAGCTGTAGTGAACTGTTAAAATGGCGTCTGTGAACGACTCTCGTTACAAGCAACGAGCTGTAATTGAATTCCTTGTTGCTGAAAAAGAAACGGTGGTGAACATTCATAAACGTTTGTGTGCTGTGTATGGAAGCTGTGCAGTCGATAGGAGCACCGTTGGTCGCGGGGCTAAGAGAGTTAAAGCTTCAGGAAGTGAAGAAACCGAGCTCCGTGATCTGCCGCGCTCTGGGCTGTTGAACCGCGCGGATGCCATTATTCGTGAGGATCGGCGCATCACAACTCGACAATTGGCCCAACAGCTTTCAGTCAGCAATGGAAGTGTAATTGCAATTATCCGGGCTCTTGCATATTCGAAGGTGTGCGCAAGATGGGTTCCACGAAGTCTCACAGCAGACCACAGGATTCAAAGGAAAACGATTTCTTCTGAATTGTTGGAGCGTTTTGATGCTGAGGGAGAGGTCTTTCTGTCCCGGATCATTACAGGTGACGAAACCTGGATACACCACTTTGAGCCAGAGACAAAAAGGCAGTCAATGGAGTGGCATCATCCTCAATCACCGAGAAAGAAGAAATTCAAGTCAACTCCCTCCGCCGGAAAAGTCATGATGACTGTCTTTTGGGACAGTGATGGGGTCATTCTTGTGGATGTGATGCCAAGAGGTGCGACCATCAATTCAGACGCGTACATCAGGACCCTGAAAACCCTCAAGAAGCGTTTTCGACGAGTTTGGCCTCACAAGCATCCAGCAGAAATTTTGCTCCTGCACGACAATGCACGCCCTCACACAAGTCTGAGAACCCGGGAAGAAATCACCAAATTGGGTTGGACGGTGCTACCCCATCCCCCCTACAGTCCAGATCTGGCACCCTCCGACTTCCATCTCTTTGGGCCCCTTAAAGATGCTATCCGCGGAACAAGATTTGAAGATGACGAGAGCGTGATTCAAGCAGTGAGGACATGGCTACGTGCACAGGACAAGAGCTGGTACCGGCAAGGCATGCATGCACTTGTTCCACGCTGGCGTAAAACCGTACAAGTTGATGGGGACTATGTGGAAAAATAGTATGTGTAAAGGAAACATTGATTTATATTGTCACTAAATTTGAGCCATCTTGAATAAATATGTTCTGAGGAAAAAAATGTGGGGCATTACTTAATGAGCGACCCTCGTATATAAAAAATAAAAACAAATAAAAAGAAACAAACAAACAAGCAAGCAAGCAAACAAACAAACAAACAAACAAACAAACAATTGACTGATTCTTAGCTTACTTAACAAAACTGTGTCAACTTTTCAGGTTATTTAGTAATAAATGGGAAGATGACTGTGAATGATGAACTGGGAAGAAAGGAAATGGACTCAGTCACAGCCTATTTTAAAATACTATCTCAGCATTTGCCAGGAAGGACTGATGAAGACCTCAGGACAAGTGACCTCTCGCTAAGAAATGAATCCAAGACTTCCCAAATATGAAGCACTCAACTACAACACTTGGTATCTTGTAAATGAAAAAGTTAAAGGATGCTTTGCCAAATGTCATCTCCTTGGTATCTTGTAAATGAAAAAGTTAATTGATGCTTTGCCAAATGTCGTCTCTACATATTAACATGCAGAACGTTTACATACTTGTAAGGCCGTTCACCAGGGGGATTGTCTGCACTGAAAGGTCTTCCTGGAATGTAATTCTTATCTTTATCTGCTTCGTCTGCTGCCACTGCAGCAGCAGCAACTGGACCTTCCATCGGTAGCTCTGCTAAGAGTTCGGGCTTAGAAGTAGAGTCAGATGCTGCAGCAGTTTCAGGTTCAGGCATTGCACCCTCAGGTGGGGGGAGAATGCTAGCCATGTTGGTGGTTATGGCAGGGCCTGACCCTAGGCCTTCTAGTTCCAGGGGATCACTCTGAAAAAAAGAATGAAACAAATAAATGTGCATTTTTAACAGTCGTGGAAGTAGTATGCTGACCACTTGAAAGGCACATGAGAAGTACTCAATGAACAGATACAGCATGATTATTATCAAATACAATCACAATTATTTTCCCAGTCCTATATTGCAATGAAACGTAGTCTCCTATGTCTCAGTAAAATATCTGGGCCTCAGAAGGAAGAAACAAGTGAGAAAGAGGATGAAATGTTGACATTTGTACAAGTCACCTAGAGTTGTTAGGGAGTTTAAACTAAGGTTACACTGACCTGGGTAAGTACTAATGATGTGAAAAATAAGAAACATGCAGCATTTTATAAGGATAACTTATGCATATAGACTGGATTAATCTGACAAAGGATCAAGTCCAATGGGAGTTAAGTACTAGTGATGGTGAATGTATGCATTCTATTACCAGGTAGCAAGTTAAGTAGTAATACATAAGTACACTTGATCTTTTCCTTATGTCATCACACAAAATCAGACTGATCATACAATAAAATTCCAATTTAAGATTTATTTGGAAATCATTAAAATAGGGAAAAATTTAAATATAAGAAATTTAGAACCAATATTTTGACTTGGGATAAGCAAAATGTAGCCTTAAAATCTCATAAATACTTACATTGGGACAATAAATGAAGGTTCCAGTAGTATATTTTAATTGACAGAATATTTTTTATTGTGTAATATAACAAGTTTCTGACCTGAAGAGTCATTGCTGTGAAGACACATGACTCAAAACCTGCTGAATCGAAAGTGTTGCCAAACACACTGCCATTGCTGGGTGGTTCTGCCGAACTCTTGTTTCTGCCATCAACCTTAGGTTGCTCTGACAAAGTGCCTAGTGCTGAAGCATCAGGATGACCTGATGGGGAAGCAGTGGCTCCAAGAGTATGTGCTAAATCTTCTGTTGTGGTTGACTCAGCTTCACTGTCACTACCTCCAACTTCGATTCTTGTGGCCAGATCACTGGATGCTTCCCCAACATTCACAAGATCCGATGTTACATTTGTAGATGGACCAAAAATTTGTTCATTCAGTGTACGCTCAATTTCCTGGATATTTTCCTGAAATACACATCCTTCTTATATGAGGTTAGGAGTATAGTTAAACACACATAACATTCCATGTATATAATAGACACCGTTTCATATTTAGAATGAGCATACCATTTATCAAGTGTGACAAAGAGAAGGGTTGATACTTCTGAATTTACTGACAAAAAACCTTTAAAATGTAAGATTACATTTTTCATGCTTAGTTATATGCAGAAAAATATGAATACCACCATGAACACTTAATCTGTTAATTGTTCAAAGAAGTATTGGAGTTTAAATACAGTGACTGCATCCTAAATAATTAGTGGGTACTAGAAACAGTAGCCAGGTATTAGCACAGAAATTGTTATAAGTTGTCTCATCTCAAATAGGTGTCTAATATTTAAATTGAAATTGTAAACTGAAACAAGGTTCATATAACAGTGTAGCTGTAACACAAACTTCATAAATAGCAGATGGACTCCAAACAATTGCCATGTAATAATACTAAAATTGTGATTAGTGACTGGGTTTCAATTATGAGTCACTGTATCTCACTTTTTATCTAAGATTAGTGAAATTATCTCATTCATGCCATACTAGCAGCATAAATATAATAATTTAGGTATACACTTTATTTTCATCGGAATATTTTCCTATTTAATACAATATTAATCCTGATATGGTCATACCTGAATATTTAATAAATCCATATACTAAGTTCTAATTTGTAAACCTCAAGAATGACATCTGGGAGACCTAGGTATAGAAGAAAGGATAAAGCTAATATGGATTTAGATGTTGTAAAGATATAATTTGGAGGTTGTAAATATGTAAACTGGCTCAGGATAGGATTTAATTATGAGTTGTTTTTTTTCCTGAAAGTCAAGTACTTTTCTGTTATATATATTGTTGAAGATTTCTGTCTTCTCGGTTGTTGCGATGAATATGCCAATAGGGTGTGTGGGGCTAGGTTTATAGGAGCTGGACTGTGAATAGAGTGATGACGGAGGCAGTATGACCTCTGAAACGTTGGTTAGCATCTACCAGACTAAACAGCGCAACAACCCAAAAGACAGAAATCTTCATACTCACATATATATTGTTATTACCTGTGTCAAGGTATGTTGCCCATCAAGATTTGGTAATGTGATGGTCCCTGTGGCATCAGCATGCAATGTGTGTGTTATCACACTGGGAGTGTTTACAGGTTCAGCATCATCCACCAGAGAATCTAAATGGAAGAAGAACCCATAAAATACTTCATTATACCAAGAATATGTGCATTTTCTACTCAAAAATGAAAATACCAGCCAAAGACAATAATTAATGCTAACCCATTAGTAGTGCAAATCCCTGCGATAATAACAAGTCTGTAGTTAAGGCTTGTTTACAGTGGGCTGGATGTACAGTGTTTGATTCTTGGTAGGGGTAAGGAGTTTTCTCTACATAACATGCCCAGACTTCAACTGCCTATCCAATGGGTAGCAGGGAGTGTTCCTCTGCGAGTAAAGCAAGTGGGGCATGATACTGCCCACTCACTCCGTATAATGTGTAGAGCTATACTTTCAACCCTACATATCTTCCATATCTTCAACCATGCTAATTAAGCATGAAGACATGTCTTAATGATACAGGTTCTACAGAAAGTGGAGCTTATGGGATCATATGTCTGTGTGTGTGTCTAACCACTAAGTCTCACATCAATGGACAAGTTTTCATGAACATTATACCATTAAAGATCAAACATATCAGCAAATCCTGTATGAATGAATTTTGATGTTGTGCTGGATGAATTTATTGCAGTCAAAATAAAATGTACTAGTGAAATTAAATACAAAATTAATCACCAAATTGTACAGTCATTGCTAGCCTCATCATATAGACAAAAGCATCAGGAGGAATGTATGTACTGTTAAGTTCTTGTTCCATAATCTCTTGTTTGAGATACTGTTTCAGTTTATACCAGAATACCTTTATGTGGTAATTATTTTCATCAAAATACATTTCTAAGTCAAGTACCTTGAATTTATCAAATTACAATGTAAAATTGGTAAAAAATATTTTATGTACAGTGCTGACAACATACTTACCAGGAGCAAGTGTATGAACAAGTGTGTTCTGAGCAAATGTTACTTCCTCTTGCTCCTGATGCTCAGTGGTTGATGTTACTTGAAACGGTTGATCTGAAAATGCTTGAGTAAAGTCTGGACCTAAACCTTCAGGAGGGAAGTTTGTACTTTCTGTCACAACAGCAGGACCCTGTCCATCCACTGGTATACTGCTAAGTGTATTTGTTCTTTCTCCTTCTTTAGCTGTTTGTTGTGCAACCTGATAGAACCATTATGAGTCAACAGTGTTGAAAAGACAGAATTGAGATTGCTGTCTTCTGGGTTGTTGCACCATGTAGACTGAATTCATCGCCCTGATGATGGAGGCAGCATGGGCCTCTGAAACGTTGGTGGACACGTACCAGACTTTACGGCACAACAACCCAGAAGACAACAATCTTAAAACTACTTAAACTTCTGATGCATCTAACACAACAGAGCATAGTAAAATTCAATTTAAACTGCCTCATACTTACATGTGGTGTGTATTAGGCACTTACTTGCAACTTGGTGTTTGTGTACTTGGCAATTTTTACACGCTTTCTTACTATGTATCAAAAGTGACAAGTGAGCAACATCAAGTACCTGAAGAATACACACTTGGATACTGCACTACAGAATTTACTTGTACATTAACCAGTCTAATGGCATCTGGATACTTCTTTTTCTTCTTCCTTGGCTCTACAACCCAGTTGTGCAGAACAACAACATGAACATCTCCATCAACATGATAACCTCAAATCTCACATAGCTGAATATCTATTAAATGTCTGATGGAGACTCTGAACCACTTAATGTTTTACAGAAAACAGCTTTACCCACCTGTAAAGCTAATTCATGTTTGTGTGTCTTCATGTGTTTGCGGCAGTTAACAGATGTTTTGAATGTTTTGTGGCAGTATGGACACATGAAGGGCCTCAAGTCGCTATGTGTACTCATGTGCCGTTTCAAGCTTCCATTTGTAGAGAACATATTACCACATTGATGACACTTGTACGATTTTACTCCCTCGTGTGTTCGCTGATGAGCTTTCAGTACCCCATTTGATATGAAGCGCCTGTTATAATAACATAACATAACATAACAACATTACTAGAGAGATAAGAGTTATCTGTAGGCTTTTCAATAATTGATTCACCCAAGAAGAGAAGAACAAGAGAAACATATTTATTTATTCATGGTTTATATTATCATTTACTGACATAACACCTAGTCCAGTACCTTACCTTTGGCCATGACCACTTCCAGGTCATTAATCAACCTATAATTCAGTAGCCTGAGCTACTGACAGCCTCATTAAATAAAACATAAATAAAAAAATACATAAAGTAATACTGAACGCATTACCTGTCACATAGGGTACACTTGAATGGGCGTTCACCAGTGTGCATGCGAATGTGCTGTTTGAGGTGACTTAATTTACGGAATGCTGCGTTGCACACATTACACACATATGGACGATCCAAACTCACAGTGTTGCCAGGAAGGAAAACAGTGCTGTTTCGGGCTACAGCTTGTACAAATCCTGTAACAGTGAATCTCGGTCAGTAATTTCATTTATGTAGACTCTAAATATGAAGAGAGAACATGTTTGTCAAGCACATGTTGTTTACTTAATTGATAATGTATCAATTACAGGGGTTAGGCAGTACTGGATTAGGTACTGGAAGACCATGAATGATGAAAATGTTTTATCCAAGCATAAAAATAAGATTCCCTTGAGAATTTTAAAAATGAATATGTTAGATAAATGGTCAACTGAGAGACCATGGACACTAGAATGACCATGTGAGAGGAAATACACAAAAGACAGTACTAAAAAAGTGGGAACAGATACAATAAGAGTGTTAATGGTAGCAAACAGATAAACTACAGCATAAAATTTCATCTGTGGGTATTAATGTGTAAGGTCTCTAAATACTTGCCATTATTTGTGATAATAATTGGTTCTTGCAATGCAACTTCTGGTAAGACAGGAAGTGTAGGCTTCTGTCTGACCAGTTTCCGCTTTGTAACTCTTTCTCCAGAAGTTCCACTACTTTCTTTGGTATGAGACAACATGTGAGTCTTTTGGTGTCCTGTGGTTCGGAATGTCTTGTCACAGAGCTGACAGGCAAATGGTTTGGTACCTGTATGCATTCTGTCGAAAAACAAAAGCACTCTGAAATCCAGTGGCTTACATAAGAGTGGTATGTTTACAAACATCTGTATTGCACCAAGATGGCTTCTTAAGACATCAGGAAGTAATTTGTAACATCAATAATGCATAAGAAGTAACCATTTCAGTTTCATATATCCAAACAAACTCAGAAAATAATACTGATGATTATTCAAACTATGTGTAAACAATGACAAAATGGGTAGGTAACATAATAAATCAAAAGATTACCTTATGTGAACTTTAAGACTACTTGATGAAGAGAATTTCTTGAGGCATATGTAGCATACGTGGTCTCTGACGCCAGTGTGCGTGCGTATGTGGGCTGTAAGCGTGGACTTGACAGCAAATGACCGATAGCAATGAGTGCACTGAAAAAAAACTGGGTTTAATAATTATCCTCCATACTAGATACATGCTACACAAGATAATGGTTTCCCATAAATTGGAAACAAAAACACTAAAGGTTAATATACACACTTTCATATACTTCATGAGGCTTTAATTTAGATGTGTGAAATGGATGTCAGTTACCTTGTATGGACGTTCATGTGTGTGTATTCTGATATGCCTAACTAGATCTGAGGGTTTCTTGAATTCTTTAGTACAGTATG
>NW_019060165.1:593131-651664 GCF_000696155.1 Zootermopsis nevadensis | reverse complement strand
TGTCGAATGATATATCTCCTGAATTCATAAAACAAAAATTACAGCATATACTAGTGTCAAAAAGGAAAACAATATGCATAAAAAGTATACAGTGAAACCTCTATCCATCGTTCCCGGAACTATCGTTTTCCCGGATGCATCGTCCGTTTTGTTCGGTCCCGAATACATCCCATATAAAATAATGTTACATTTTCCCGCTTCTATCGTTCCTCGAACTATCGTTTTATCGCATCGATCGTTCAAAAATCGTAGTCCCGGCCCACAATTTTCCCGCAATGATCGTTCCTGAGAATTTAAAATGCTGGGTTTAGAGATAAATTAATACCGAAAGACGCACAATGTTTTTGGAATAAACAGTAGCGGTAACCTGTTATGTCGCCCAACCAGCACATTCTTTTGGAATGAGGGTCAGCGGTGCAGGGTCAGGGTCTTCTACAGCTACGTTTCGTTGAGTTCGGCAGTAATAGTATTTCCATTCTTCCTGTTATTGTCCGCAAAGGGGGTTGGAGTGGTGAGGAAGAGGGAGACGACGAATGCGAGCCCGAAGCTTTGCCGAGTTTTGCCGAAGCACACGCTGCATTGGCGAAAGTGAAGTTGTTCTTTTATGCGCTTAATATTAGTGAACGTGACGAGGAAAACCTTTTGAACGTGGAAAGTGCTCTGTTTGGTCTAAAACGTAAAGTTTCGACAAACCAGTTGTCCATTAAAGACTTTTTTGGTAAAAAGAAGTAACTTTGAAAGAGAAACATTGTTTTTTTTAAAATTTTTAATGCTTTCCCGCATCTATCGTTTTCCCGCATTCATCGTTTTTATTTCCCACCCCCGCCGAAAACGATGCATCGAGGTTTCACTGTACTATTATTTACCACATTAAAGTACCAAACAGTGAGATGCTGTTATATATACTGTAACATTATGGCTCCTAACATGAATGGTATTTTATGCCAGTAATTAGAAATCAAGTACTTTTGTTTTACTTAAATGTCTGTTCTTTCTCACAGTATGTATATTGTGTGAGAGGAAAGTACATAATGTGTAGACAATATTAATGGACTTTAAATATGACAAAGAAAGGGGGGGGGAAGTTAAAAAAAAGTAAAATAAATAAACTGCAATCGATTTTATGGAGTGAGAAAGTAATTAAAAAGAACTAAAACAACTGTGGACAATTCATCTCATACATAAGGGGAGTGGAAAATTAATGCAGATTGAAAGTTCTTGAAATGAATTTTTACAACAAAACCCCATGATATCTACTGTCACAACTGTAATCTTGAGACTTGAGGGGTGAGGAAGTGGGGTGAAGGAGGAAAGATAGCATCTGCTATGCAGTACAGTAGTATGCTTCAGACTTCCTGCATTCATTGCAAGTCTCAAGATTACAGTCACAAACATTATATTTCAGTACATTATAATTACAGATATTTAACAGAAAAGGGAGATGGAAGAGAAAGAGCAGGTGGGGGTGAAGGAAGAGAAGAACAAGAATAATAAGAAAAGAAGAGCAGAATATGTACCTCACAGTTCCATCAAGTCCTCTGTCAGCAAGTGTGATGTAACTGGTTGTGCTACTCTCCTTGTGCTGTCTGACTGTTCCACTCTCATCACAGACACCATCCTTCATTTTGGTTTCATGATTGCAAGAACTATCTTCTAGTCCTGCAAGAAAATAATGTTACGCCATGGTATAGTAATTGTTAAGCAACCAAGTAATTCAGGTAATGGCTTAAGAAATCTCTTACTGTAACAGAGCCTATGGACTAATCACTGACATTTTTTAAAATCAAAACTCACTTAGATACTGTGTGGGAAGGAACATTGTCAAAATCTACTTGTTTGGCCAGAAATTTGGGCCTCTTCAATGACTATACTACCATAACTTTAAATCAGAATTCTTGGTTGACTATCTGTGATAAATCTTAAAACTTTGCATACCGTGCAGTGTATTGATACATGAAATCATGCATAAAACAATGATGAATGATCTGTGATGAAGGAACAAATTTGTAACTCTTTTACATCCAAAAAGATCAGCAAGGTTTTGACCTCTGATTCTGACATTCATGCTTTCTTGGCCTTCACCAACGGAGATTTTTCCATTTGTTTTTGAGTAGTACTGGAAGACACACGCATCAACCAACACCAGCATTATTTAGTCCAACATTCTTGCTGAAAAGTCTGCGAAAATATCTTTTATCCTCATATGCTCATAGACAAGAAAACAACAAATGTAACAATGAAACTCATACCACAAAACTGTTTGACATAAACCTTCTACATCATGTATTCCAACATGTGCCAACTCACCAATGTCGCCAGCTGCTGTAGAAAAACATCAGTCTGGCTCCTTAATAGTTAGACCTCATAATTAGACAAAGAATTTAAATTAAAACATTATCTTAGAGTCTATTTAACTCCCATAGGATATACCCAGCTTTCTGAAGAAAATGTTTTGCATTTGTAAATAGGCAAGAAAGGCAGCAATACTTTCTATGATAGGCAATTTTTACAAATCCTCATGCGCTAAATTTGAGGGAAAAAGTGAATTATGTGATTAAATATAAGTTACCTCGCAGGGTAGACTGATCCTTCCCAGAGAGGCCACTATTAACCAGGGCTTGCTGCAAAATATCTGAATCACTAGGCTGCTCAGGTATCTTGTTTTTATCTCCTGCTACATGTGCTTCCAGTTCTGCCAATTGTGACAACACGGCTCGAACATTCACTATGAGTGATGTATCAGAATTATCTGGCCCTTCAATCTAATGAAGAAAAAACATCCACAGAATGTTGTAACATCTCAAACTGAATTAGCAACTCACATAATATATTGAGTATCAATGTGCAGAATGGTTAAATGTTAAAGCAGGCAGTTCATATAGTTACCTCTGGGCTTCTAAGGATTAATAATCTGCTTGGTGATTTGTGATGGAAAGAAAGGGAAGAAGCATGTAAATGAAAAATTCTTGAGAAAAGTTTGATTTTAGATAGGAATTTGTGTATTCTGAACTTTTAAGAAAGTGGTTCATGAATTAATAGTTTGAGAACCTCTAATATCCAGCGTTACTCCTGCAAATGAGTTCTCACCTTCTGTGAACCATCACCACAATGCATTCGACTCATATGTGCATTAAGGCTTCCCAATTTTTTAAACACACATGGACATTCCATGCATTTATAAACTTGTTCTCCTGAGTTGGGAATCGTATGAACTCGTACAATGTGAGCACGGAGATTACCTGGAAGGAAAGCACCCCAATGTCTTTAAAAATTAATTAGAATGATGAGGACCTTGGGATTCAGGTCAAGATCAAAATATTTGGTGTCATAACAAACATTCCTGAATGAAAAACTAATCTAGAATACTGGTACAAACAGACAGCAAAGCCAAGTTATTCTCCCTGTCTCATCATTTCCTAATAAAGTACTAATGCTATTTAATTCTGTGTCTGTAGCTAATGTTATCATCATAACCTGGTTATAGAACAAAATTATTTTATGAGCCAATGGGTCAATAAGGTTAAGCAACAGTATGAGGAACTTACTGGATTCTTATGGTAACTTAAGGGGAATGCATTTTCAGACCATCAGGCAGAAAAATAACTTTTTGTTAAACCTCAAAGCTGTCCTGATATATAATCATTTCAAAAATTTCATCTATTGGATTTTAACAGAGAACATTTCTTACCCTTCTGACTGAAAGCAGCAGCACAAAATTCACAATGAAATGGTTTAATACCATTGTGTTTGGACATATGAATTTGTAGAGAGCCTTTCTGGTTGAAAGCTCTTGGGCATATCTGGCACTAAAAAACATGAATAAAGAACAGTATAAATGAATATTTACATATTTTCAGTCCAAATCTTTAAAAAAGCATTAGAAGAGAACATTCAGACTTACAGACTGTATATGTTTATAACAGAAAATGAGAATGCGCAATAGTTTTTGCTACTCTTAAACTGTAGCCAGATGACTACAAGGTTCATCAATTATTTAACATTCCTGTAGCGACTGTAGGGGTTGTTTACGGTTTAATGAAATGACAGAATATTTATAAACAATGAAATGGAAAGAATATGAGCAGTTGTGAATTCAGGTGTTGTCAATATTCTTTCATTTATACTATATTTCACAGTGAAAGATATGACTGTATCTCTAAAGATAAGTTAAAAGTTGAAAAAAATCAATCATTCAGAAGGGACAACTACCAAGTTTTATTTCAAGTGTTTCATGTGCGACTGCAGCGTGATTAGTTTGTAAAATCATTAAATGGTAGGATGCATAGCTTGTAAGACCACTAACTGAAGAAGCATGATTTCTTTGGCTGAAAGACACAACAGACAGAAGGGCGGAACAGCCCCACAAGCTGTCCTTTGCATGTGACAGAGCATAAAAAATACCTAAACAGTATACAGTAGGACTACATATGAAAATTTAAATGTCATTATTTGCAGCATTCTTCACTGTTCCTTTCTTTACCGTATAAAAATAAGGGAAACAGAAGCTAAAATGTTGAAAAAACTAAAATAACCATACCTTATAGGGCCTCTCACCCGTGTGGATCCTCTTATGTCGGACCAACTGGCTCGGTTTCTGGAAGCACTTGTGACACGTGTCACATTTATGGATAAAAGTGCTTCGATCTATGTTACGTTTGTGACTCTTATGTGACAATGAAGCTTTTACCTGAAATAAATAAAATAAGCCCTGATTACTGATGACGGGTTTTTAAGAAAACTTAGCTGCATGACAGTTATATGTATGACAACTTCCAAGTTTTTGGACTGTAGTCTTCTCAGTTGTCAAGTTGTTGGTGTACGACCAGAAGATGACACAACGTAGCAAACCAGAAGGTAAGATCTGAACTCACACTGCTATGAAAACCAAAAGACTTACAACTTTTAAGTTCTTGAAATTTATATTAATGGAATTTATAAAGTTCAGAATCAGAATACTAAGTTATAAGTAAATTTGTCTGAGCATAGTTTAGATTAACATAAACAGTAAAAACTGCTCTTAATGGAAAGGAAAGTAAATTTTAACAATTTTCCATTTCAAACACATACTTAAATTGTAATTTGAGTAAGAGTTCCTAGAAAGATTTCAATATCTTAATGGGCTGAATTTTCTTATGTGAGTTGCAAAAAATTTTCATTTACCTTGTAATGTTCCTTCATATGTTCACGCAGTGCTGAAGCACGAGAGAATTGCCATTTGCACTGTCGACACTGTGGATTAGATGGCTTAACCCATTCATTTTGGTGCTCCCTTTTATGTTCCTCAAGTTGGAGCTGGTAGAAAATACAGTCTTTGTGTAAGATAGGTGTCTAGAAATGTTTCTCTAGTTGGCACGACAAAGATGTTAATAAACAAGTAAAATTTTAGCCACTTAAATCCTCAAAATTGTAATGTTTATTACTGATCAGTAGGTAAGGACAAACACATGATGTCATAAGTATATATTTTCTTACAAAACAAGGGAAGTATGGTGACAAAATCCTGATGCCTCCACTGGAAAATAGAAAAGAACTGAGTAAGTACACACCATTGTGCTGAACTCATCACCACACTCAGAGCAGAACAGGCTTTCCTCTTTCTCATGTAGCATCACATGTGCCTTTAAACTTGCAATGCGGGAGAACTTCTTATTACATTCTGGACACCGTGGGTCATCTACATTATGTGTTGCCTTGTGCAGAATCAAATTTGACTGGAATAAAGAAACACAAAATACTAATGTGGAATGTTCTATTCTATTTTATGATGCTATGCTGGCTTGCAAGTTTCTAAAAAAAATTTTGGGAAAAACATATCACCTCCATCTTCAGGACAGAAGTCATGGAGTGCTATGGAAGAATTTTGTCAGTTACAAGACTACACTGTGTCATAACCTAGAAGACCAGAAATGGCATATACACTGTTGCGAAAACATCAAATCTCATACAGAAACTGCAGTTTTAATAGAAAAGATTAGAGCATCATATGAAATTAGACATTGATCATGGGTGATCTTTAAACTCTAAGACTGATTATTCTTTGAACATTTAATTACACTTTTTCAACTGCAATGGTTATAAGGCATCATATGGCTGTAAAAGAGAAAGATGTCATGCCTATTTCAACATACAATCTCAGTATTTGCCTAGTATGACTGAGTAAAATTATTGGTGTGATGGAGAGAAGTATTTCAAGCTAATTTTATTTAATGCTGTAAAACCCAAAACCAGTTCCAACACCAAAAAAGAACCTCCATGAAAGCTTACAATCAGTTACAAAAATTCTTATTGTAAACAATATGATATCTATTTACAAATAAACATTTCTAGTAATGAATGTGAGTTGCTGAAACAAACAAACTCCAAGAAAGTTTGTGTAATAGCTGACAGATGACCATGTTAGTCGGTCTGGTTACCTTACTAATCAACTTTGCATATGTGCATATATGAGTATGCATATATGTGTGCATCTATTGTACTGAACATTTTCTTACCTCCACATTAAATGATGATGAACATAGGTTGCACAAAAATGGCTTATCATCTGAATGGCATTTCACATGTCTCTTGCATTGTGATGACTTAGAAAATTCTTTACCACATATGTGACACTTAAATGGCCCCTGCAATATATAATAAAATCAAATTATATAAAAGGTTATGTGACATGGTGATTGGGTTTCATGTAGCAGCATACAGAGCAGTTCAACGCAAATAAAAGAGCATTTTCATGTGCTGTAGCTTGTAATATTCTGGTTGCCATGTCAATAGAAATACAGGAAATAAATACACTCTGTCACAGGTATAAAAAATGGTATGAACTTTGTCTTTTGTTGATAAAAGATGCATAATCAGAGAGTACGCAAATAACAAAAATTGTTTAAATATCATGCAATCAATAGGTTGAACCCCGTCCTATAAAATTACATGAAGATGAAGATAATGATACATAGCACAGACCACAAATATTCATTAAGGATTCTGTTCAGTGAATGATTGAATGACCAGTAGATAGCAGTTGTCATAACATTTCTCAAGTCTGGTTATTTCTCAGGATAATTGAAGCACAAGTATACAGAAATAAACCTGAATAATTATAGCCTCAGAAAAAAAAATCTGGGCAGTTATTATGTATATTGCAGAAAAACTTCAGCCACAAGACTGAATAATTCCATCACTGGGAAGTATATTAAATATTACAGACACTACTTTCTACAACTGCTGTAAAATTACAGTAAATACAGTGTATTTCAAGCATATTGTTGGAGACAATGAGAAGGAAAAAATGGCAAGACAGTTGGTATCTGGGCCAAGCCATGACACTGGGCCTACTAAATACCAAATAACCACCACAGTATTCGTTAGAAGCCATTTGAGGTAAACCTTCTAGACACCTCACTTAAGAGTTGACTGTTTGTTGCTTACTGCTATTGCTAAGGTTATGTGGTACTGAATAAATGATGCAGGAACAAAACACTGACATATATGCAAAATGCGCACATAAACTCGTCATGTGATATGATAGATGTCTCAATAAAATAAAAAAGAAGTTTACCAGCTGTCTATTGATGCTGAATTATTCATATTGAAGACTATATGAATCACTTCCAAGATACATGCCTTGTAAAGTTACTTTATGAGCATCCCTTATAGTAAGAAAATACCTTTCCAATGGGAGGATCTACTTCTGTGTCTTCCCTCCTAGGCCGTCCTGGTCCTCTTCTTGATGAATTGGGCTGATGTACCTCATGATTTTGTTTATTTGGAGGATGAATAGTTGTATCCAAACTGAACGTGAGACACCCAGGCTTGATAACTTCTCCATTCTCGATTGGATCAGAACCTACATCTCCACTTCCTCCTTCACTAGTAAGGTTTGTCAGGTCAATGGTTGCAATATCAACTCCTAGGCCTGGTACAATTGAAACTTTATCTGAACTCTTTTCATTCTCTGTACCCAGCAGAATCTTCCCATCTCCATCTTCAACAAGGCCATCCGTACTTAATATTACTTGACTAGAACACCCTGACAGAAGGGTAAACTGTTGGGAAAGAGAAATAGATGAGTGCTATGTTCATGATGAGAATCTTAGTCATCAATACAGTGCATTTAAAAGATACTTCCAGCTTGTAGCATCAAATTATTTGACCAATGTGGTTAGCCTACTTTGCTTCATTAAGGGAAGAAAGTAGGCTTACATAATCATGTTGTCTGTGACCTACTTTCTAACTTTTAAAGAATCTGATTGTTCTCCACAAAACTTGGTACAAATTTTATTCAATTTGAGACAACTCCTACCTCATATGTTATACCTTTGAAGCAAAAGTTTGTCTATATATTTAAAAATTCAAATTACCTCAAATGAAACAAAATATTTTTCTATTATACAAATCAACTGTTTAAGGAAATTTTATGTGATTCTACTGAGAATCATATAAAACCAATAAATAAAATCTTTGGACAAAATGTAGTTACTTATCATTAAAGCAGGTGGTAAATATAATCACTACTTTAAAAAAAGGTTTCCTCCTACAACTTGCAATAACAATATGGCAGAAGTGTGAACATGTGAGATGGGAGTGTCACTAATGCTACATAACACAGGATCCTGAAATGATGTATGATAATACATTGTCGAAATATATGCAGCATTTTAAAGTAATATTTTTGTTAAAAGAAATATGGTCGCTGCATAAAATCTATAATTAACTCTCATTTCACCTATACTCCAGAGTTTGGTTCTTAGGCACAATACCCTAGCTTAGGTACCTGGCCATCATTGATAATGGTCAATTTGAGTCATGCCAAGAGCCAAATGGCCCCCAGTGGCACATCATACCAAGTTTCACAAAAATCTGTCCAGTGATTCAAATGGTACCAGGGGGACAAACAAGGGTTACCACATGCAAACTAACAATAGTATATCCCTTATACAGCTGATAGAAGTTCACAAAAGCCCACCGCTGGACCTTATTATGTATATTGTATTCACAACATTAACCATACAAACTCATACCTGACTAGTATCGAGAAACACTGTGCTGCTTGCCAAGCTTTTAAGAATTAAGTTATGAATGCTAGATCCTGACTCAAGTACTGAACCATCTTGTACAAAATGCAGCGGAAGAGTCAAATATGTTGTTCCACCATCATCCAATGCTACATCTGAAATACAGTGACAGATCCTATGTTAAAAATAACAATGATAAGTCTACTGACTAGGTAAAAGTAGAAACTACCTTAATTTTTTCTACTTGAAGATCTACAATACTTCAATGTTCTGTTATTAAATTTATCTCTATTAAATGTTACTTTCCAGTGTTTTAACTTTACCTACTTCTGTATTCATTATATAATATCAGTACAACACAGAATGTATAAAAATATTGATAAAAATTGAATTAAGGTCACCTGCAGAAGCAAGCATGTTGCTACCATCAGAAAACACAAGTCCTGAGTTATTAAGGGCGGTTTCAGTGGCAAGAGAGACAACATGTGCATCTGACATATCATCCTTTCCACTTTTAGCCTCATCCATGTTCTAAAACAGACAAAATTTATTAATAAGGAATATCTAGCAAAAGAATTAAATAATTTATAACTGAAAACTTTCAACTATGTAACTACATTTTTCCCTCCAGATAAAACAAACAATTTGGAGTTAGTAAACTTGTACAGGATTTTTAACAAAACTTGTTCCAAAGGTGTGTAAATTGGTCCTATGCTCACTGTGTGTATGTATCTCTGCTTGTCCTAGCAGAATAGGCTTTGGTAGATTAAAAATATTTGGGTATCCTGGATTTTGATCACTTACTGCAATGGTGACTGAGCACAGATGTTTTGAACACATCTAACTGAGAAAAGACATCAATATGTAGGGTATGGATAAAATATGTAAGACAATAACAGATGTTATGGATACTAACCTGCCATGTACACAGGCCATTTCTGATTGGTATAAAAAGTTTGAGTAATGACTGACCTCAAAACTGATAAAAATTAGATAAGTTATCAGCCCAAGAATTCATAGTTAGTACAATGCTTTAGCACTTCTTGTGTCTGCATCTGAATTCTTTAAAACAGGGATAAAAAAAGGGGATCATCTTCTAAAATGAGAATAATTTAACATGAAAATTTTGTGATAATACTTTTATCAATTTTAACTGGTGACATGGTTTCATGATTCAGGCACACTTGGAGACAAAAACATACCTATTCAAGGAAAAATAACATAATTATTTCTGATATGAATATGGTATAATGAAAATTCCAAAAAATAGTTTTAAAATTGAAAATTCCACATCTGAAATATACCTTTTCCAATCAATGTCAAACCTTTCAACTCAATCAGTCTTTTCTCCCAGCAGCAGAAGGTTAAGTTCCAAACTTACTGAGTAGTTAGACAAATCATGTTTGGTACAGGCTAGGGCATAGAGGATCATGGAGTAGGGGTAGTAATCTTGAAGACACATATCTAAGGTTTTATTGTACATTGAAATTTAAAAATAGGTAACTTACACATACATAATGTTTATAATGTGTAAGTATAAAGTACTGTACAGTATAACATGTAAGTAATAATGACAATGAAAAGAAGAATGTCCTCCATGGTCAAAGATTCATCATTGACTTCCAGATCACCTTTTAATGAAGATTTCAGGCAGGACATGGTGATATCAAAAAGATAAGTTTAGGAATTCTCAGCCACACATTTGTATGTGCCATAGCTCGAATGGTCAGTTTCCAGCTTCTCATTGCAGAGTTTTGGGTTCATGCTCAGGACAGTCCATGTGGCATTTGTGTTGGAAAAAGTGGAACTGGGACAGATTCAGCTTTTTCCTGTCAGTATCATCATACCACTGCTCCATTCTTATTCATGTAATGTCTGGGAGATGGACAATGTGGCCGCAGTTCCAGAGACATGGTCTCACAATAATAATAGGGTTATCTGAATCAATAATATTTACATACAGATAAAGGTTATGTGTTGTGTGAAAGATGTGTTAGGCTACATTACAAGTGCAACATTTTCAAACTTAAATCATTCATTTCTATTTAAAAAAATGTTTCTCTTATGTTCTGTCCTCAATAAAAACACATAAGTTGATTGACATACATCCCTAGCAAACAGGTTAACCTCTTCCATTTGTACAGAAAATTTGTTGTAAAAACTGTAACAAGAACTGCTTCAAGCGAGGTGGGATATTATATGTTTATCACATAATCCTCCTCCCATGCAGCTGCTGACTTGATGTGGCAGAAAGGCCTGCATGCCTCAGTAATCCTGACAGTGATACCAATCAGAGCCTCGACTCCTGGTAGAGTTCCCTTGTTGATAAGTTCAAAGGGAGCAGGCCAGACTAAAGCAGCTGCAGGCTAATCTGGAAGCTAATGTGGCATTCCCACCACCAGACTCAGATACTGTAGGCTAATAACCAGCACATTTTAAAACTCAAATATTAAAGAAACAAAAGCAAGACTGATCCTGTGTTGATGACATTTCACTTGAAACATATGAAATAAAACTTACATACTGGAATGTTAGGGCATCAGAACAACTGAGAAGGAAGATTTAGAAGAATGTGAAACATAAAATATTTAACAGTTGGCATAAATAGTGTCTGTTGGGAGAACATTTTGGATGCTATAGGCTCTTCAAAGGAGTAACAAGAATAATAGATGACAACAACTCACATTATCCTGGGATCTAAATCCTAGTTCAGTAGGCATTTATTACCTTTACACAAATCCAAAGTATAGTACTTAATGGAATGTTACCACCATGTCTTGTATGCAAGCCATGAGAATAAACCTGGAGTTATCTGGTGTAGTCAGGACAAGTACTGATCTGGTACATGCATGATCCCGCTGTTTCTAAATGAAAACATTTTTTTGTCTGTCAACAGTCAACATGTTCTCACTGTCTTTGGTGCTCAACCATAAAAAGACTATTGTTAAATTCATTGTTTTGTTGTTATAAATTATAATATTTACAAGAACTACAAACAATACCATTAACTGTTACCAGTAGAAAACCATGTAATAATATCACTACAGCTCCTTTGTCTACTATTATGACATGCAAGCAGTAAATAGCATACTCACTATAGTGCAAATCATCAAAAGTTCTATAAAACTGAGTAAAAATGAGCAGTTGCTATAATACGGCTCCATGCGAGTGAAAACTTTACAATGCAGTGACCACTATGTACCATGTAAACAATTCTATCAGTCCTAAAATATCCTTGAATTTTGGTTTTATTTACAACATGTAGCCTTTACAA
The DNA here is from genome assembly GCF_000696155.1 of Zootermopsis nevadensis. The sequence goes on along the minus strand of NW_019060165.1, from coordinate 639,382 downwards.
AAACCATATCAACTTAACCAGAAAAACATATCATCATATTGTAACTTAGATATCTGCTCTGGAACATTGCTACAAATTCTTCACTTTAGATTAATAAATGGAATGTAGGTAGAAAAAGTACCAATTCCTCACTATAATATACTCTTGTCAATATATACATCTGATAGGTATGTTGAATTTTGCTTGTGTATTATATTTAATTGATTAAATAAGAATGGAAATGTAAACCATAACCAAATTTGACATTGCTCTGAATTACATAATGTAAATGTACATCCTACTGTATAATCAACCGTGCTCTATGTTTGATGTCACCCATTTCATACACCGCATATTATATTTTGTGATTGTCTTGACGAAATTACATATGAAGGAGCTGGCTATTAAAGCCATTAATTGTTTGCATGGCTTAGTAAAAGTTAAACAAAAATAACAAGTATAAATATATGAAAGACTGCACATGCATTAAAAATATTATTTCGCTTTTCAATGAAATCGTATTAACTTAACTAAATATACGAAATCAACAACAACGATGTTCAAGCAAAGCCGCCAAATGTTCACGTCTTCGGATAACTTCATTCATATTTCATTTGACTTCCAAAGCCTACGGCCTACTTTACGGTATCATTCCGCCCTGGGAATAAACACATAGGGCCCGCTTGTCAAAATACATACCTTAAAGACAGACACATGAATGCAGTTCGGACTTATTGAAGATACTTTAACATACTCTTTTATGTTAAATGGCTCATTCTATGTACAAAATAACACAAATTCATCCTAATAAACGTTGACGAAGAATCACCAAAAAGAACATGGCGGAACAGGAATTTCATACCGATTTCCTGTCACATAACAGCACAAATTCTGTAGCAAAGTATAGATGGCAGAATAAGCTGAACAGTCCTGCATGCCATCTAACGGTGAGTTCTATAAATACACGCTCTTAACATGTGGGGAGTAATTAGTTATTTTGTATGGGTGTGAAATAGTCTCACTTTGAGGCAGAACGTGTCTCAAAACCAAGTGCTCTGGAACTTTATGACTTGAGGAGGACAAACTGAGAATTCAGAATGTTTCACGAATGTAACGAAAAATTGGTTACAATGGTCTGTGAAATTTACTAGAACAAGAGAGGCTATTAACACAAACAAATTTTGAAAGAGAAATTTGGAAAACTTCTACGAAGTCACTGTAGGAGATGGATAGCATGGAATTAAAGAACAAAGTCGATGATTTGAAATTGGCAGTAAATGACTCAGTGTGCAAATTGAAATTTCAACGTAAGTTTAAAGGAGCTATGGGCTTAAATGTGCATCATGAGGTCCTACCTTGAGGGCTGACAGCGAGAAGTCTTAGAAGTGATTCTTTTTTGTAAATCCTGTTTAGTTTTTCTTAAATCTAACCACATGATTTTGTGTCTCGGTCTGTGACGGTATCCTAGGAACCCACTGTTATATTATCCAGAATAATTAAGTACGTGCATTTTTTCCTGTTTCACATTTGGACGGACCCAGGTTAAGCTCTCGTCTCCGACATCATCTCGAATCGGGTTATTCTTGGTTTTCCTTACTCCCTATTGGCAAATGCTTAGGTAATATTTTCAATAAGACCACGACTGCTTCCTTACATATCCTTTTAATATTCATTATTTATAATTCATTCTAACACTCAACGCCAAATAATCTGAGCTACTGACATTATTATTAAATAAATAAAAGTACAGGTGTCGGCTTAATTTATGAAACAAATGCCACCTTTTGTTTCTATATTTCCACAGCTACTAATTGGTGATAATCTGATTTACTAATTTAGGCCTTATTGTCAAGATATGGAAGGATAATTCATTTTCACTTACATTATCAAATTCATGAGTTGATTGGAACAGAGAAGATCGTTTCTCAACGACGTATCTCGTCTGTAGCACGGGAAGAGTTAAAAAGGTTTTATTAGATTTATATTGCAATACGTAGAGACCGTAATGCTATCTTTCTCGCACCAGTTTGTTTCCAGGCGGTTGCAATCGAATCTCGACTTCTCCCCGTCCCCTCTCCCCATTTCCTTCTCACAATCTCTCTCCCTAGAACAGCGACCTATCAAAAAGCTGCGAACTCAAACTTCCGTTACAAATGTCCTTTAAACTTGTAATGCATCCATGAAACGCGTGGGTAACCCTTTAATTACAAGCCGTAAATTAGAGAGAAATGCTCGATATAATGTGATAGCGCCACAAGCACCGCCAAAATTTACGCCCTTCTCGCAGCAAACCCAGATAGCTCTTGGAAAAGTTAAACCAGAGACGAGGCGACGTTGCACTTTAGCCACTGAGCTCTGCCTTACGGAAAGCCTGATCTATACACAATTACCAACATAAAACTCTGCAGTTCCTCAAGTACTAACCCTTCGCATGCTAAGTTCACCATTAAACTAAAATACCTTCCTTCGTACATTGCTACAGCAATCAATATTCACTAACATTTTATATTTCATAATAAACATAGGGTCTAACTTAAAATAAGAATAGACCAGTGATACTTCAGGTTTTCACACGTGAACAAAAAGTCGTAGATGTTAGTGAGATACGTATTTAATTTTATCGACAAAATTATTCAAAATTAGCAGTCGACAAAGTATTATTTGTAAACTGATACAATTTTATTTGAGCTCAAATTTAAATTATGATTTTTAAGGAGCCAGCTGTGGCCTAATTTAAGACATCACGAACGGTGTCGGAGCTTCGAGGCTCAATGGAACTTCTTCAGTCTTCACGCTGCTTAATTTTTAAGTGCAGGTACACATATTATTAATTTTAAAGCTTATTACATTACTTGTACTACATAGCTATCCATTTCTGGTACCACTGTCCGCATGTCCGTATAGTTAAATCACTACCTTTACACTGCTAAGCATTTTCGACTTTCACAGAATAAAATACGTAAAAAGATTTGTGAAATTTAAATTATTCCTAGCGTTTCTGTCGAGTTTAGCGTAGCCGTTAAGCGAAATGATAAGGTGTGAGGTTATGATCAAAACACTTAAGTTACTTCCGGGTCCCTAGAATCGTCGCTGCGGTAATTGAAGGCATTATCCCAGCATCCACCTGCAAAGGGGGAAGGAGTCCACGAAAATGACTGGACCGTGACTCGAAGCTGGAAACTCCTAGCAGTGATATACAATTTAGACTGATTGGTAATGATTTTCACACAAGAAACGTGCGTGCGTTAATCAACAGTCAACAAAAGACGTCCGTCTTTATATTCACGTTCACAGCTTTAAAGCAAGACGCTCTCGGAACTTAACAAATTATGTCAGAGCTTCATTTTATGTTGATAACATCTATTTAGATGTCTTATCATAAACCTTTTCTATAATTCTGTAACTAATTCCGACTGCATTTACCTAAACTTTTAAGACATAATGCTAATAATGCAGAATGTCCCAAAAATATGTATATACATTATAATACTTAATATTAATCTTGCGTGTATACATCTTTTTGGGACATTCTGTATGTAATTATAAGTTTTAACAATCAATAGTTAGGCGGTTTGCCCACAGACTACATTTATAGGTTACGTATGACTCTCAGAGTACCCAGCTATTATTTCTTACGCGCAAGAACCGATCGATGAGAAAGTGATCTTGTGTTAACTCTAAGTTCAGTGACAAAGTGAATAGATTAAAACAGTTTGTGCTTCGTCTATTAGCTGCAACTAACTCTGTCGGGCGGAGACCGTATTGACAAGCTAGTAGTAACCCAGATAGTCAAGAAATTCTTGGTCCTGTATATAGTTCGGAGGTTCATTACTGTGTTCACAAAATCTCGCCACTGGTACGTATCCTAAGCCAGACAAATCCAGTCCATGCCCTTCCAAACTAGTTATCTAAGGTCTATTTTAATATTGGACTGTACTGTTATCTACGCTCATGGAGAGATTACGAACTCTTTACTGTGTAATTTTCTCTGGTCTCCAGTTACATCCTTCCTCTTATGTCTGCAACATTTTCCTCAACATCCTGTTCTCAGATACCCTCAATACATGTTGACCAAACTTCACAGACATACAAAACAACAGGTAACATTACAGTTTTGTATGTTTAATCTATGTGTTTCTACGTGACAGTTGGGAACAGAAACGATTCTAAACTAAATAACATTAATTTTGAATTGGCTTGACCATTGTTTAACACCTGGCTATTACAGTGCAAAATATTGTGTACAGTTACAGCTTCATTTGACTTTTTGAACTAGTGTAGTTAATCTACGTAATCTTCTACATTTCTCTCTTCTAATGTTATTAGCTTTTAGTTTGCATTTTGTTCTCTTTTCCCCATTTAAGCACAACTTTGTTTAAATATTTTCTTACATTCCTTATATGTGCTCTGATTAAGCACTATTTACACAAAATTCTGGGGTATCTCAGCAGTATCTGTTCATCATAATTTTCTATGCAGATTCCTTAATCCACTTCTCTTCTAATCCCTCTTAATTCCGGACTCTTACTTTCATCAAGCTATCCAGCGTCTCTCACTTCGGCTTTACAGTCCCTATTTTAGCAAAAATACTAACGAAGTATTTTAAATAAAAGAAAAATGTAGTGTCGATGAGGGTCTCATTGCCCTGATGATGGAGGCAGCAAGGACCTCTTGTAAACTTCTACCAGGCTACACGGCTCTACAGCTCAGAAGACAGCCATCATCCATCACTGTCATGAAAACCTCAAATCCTACTAAACAACTTCTTGTTTCAGGCTCTATACAGGAAATGCAACATTGACTTCAACTGTATCCTATTACTAACAAATTCCGCTCTTTTAATTTTGTAACACAGCATCTTATCCAACTGCCGTCGCTTCTCACAACTTTTTTCAGCTCGTCGCACTTCATACGCCGTTATATTACATTTTGTTCAGAAGCTGACTGTTGATGTACTTATTTTGACATTACTTTAAATATGACTTTGTTTATTCTGCTTTTCAAGGAAGGGAGTTTTTAGTGACAATTTGGGAACCACTGATACAAGAAAGAGTATTTTGTTTGTATATCTGGCTTCAGAAAGCACTTGGCTTCAGCGTCTCTCCATAAGACAGAACTCAGTGGCTTTACCCTGGACCATATCTCCATCTCCCCTTCTTTCACCCCATCCTCCAGTACTCCACTCGGCCCAATTAATACGGCTTATCTGCATACAGGCAGTGGATGCTGCACTGAAGCAATGGCCCATCCAGCCAGGGAGATGAGAAAGAGAGAGAGAGAGCTAGTTTCACCGAAGTAGGCCTCTTTGCCTTTATAACAATAAATATCCACGGCCCCCGACAGTTCGTATCACTTTGTTGGGAGGAGGGGCCAGGGGAAAAACGAAGCCGGCGACTGGCATGGCGCGCGCGAGTTCTCAAAGTAGGCCATTTGTATGCAAGCGAAGGCCTTTCCATCTGAACATGGCAGGATCTGTCAGTCAAAATGGCCTCCTCACTTTGGACTTGATTTCCCTCCAGGGGCCCACCATACAGGCGAGGAACCTCCCCACTCCGCTGCAAAACTGATACTGTGCACCATACAGAGCCTTCTCGTGCTCGTATCCACCCTCGGCCGTGCTATTACGAAACAAAGGGAAGAATCAGGAATTAAAACGATTCTGGAGTAGAACTCTGCTCTGCGTATAACACAGGTAGTCTGTAGGCGAGAAAATTAAAATAGGAAAGCGAGAATAAAATGTATCGGAGTGTATTAAAAGAATTAGAGTGTCTGTAGCGAGGGGTCGACTGGAACTTTGCTACTTCTCTCCAGAGAAAGTGTATTGTAGGTGTGATGCAACCAAGTAGATACATTTACATTCAAATACATACATGACTGCGAGAAAACATTTTGGAGTGTCTTTGGGAAAGAGGCTATGTTGATAAATAGTGAAGTGCTAGGCTTTGAAAATTAGTGATGTTGAGCTTTCGAGTTACTATACGAGACTGCTAGTTAAAAAAATAAATTAGTGATGTTGAGCTTTCGAGTTAATATACGAGACTGCTAGTTAAAAAAAACACACGCACGCACATGGGAACAAAGACTACGTTACATAAAGAAGTACCAAATGTCTCGGTTGAGGAGTTACCACACCTACTTCGTATCTGAGAGGTCACGTATTCGATTTACAATCCGGAGGCCGGTTGGCCTGATGACGTTTTAGTAGTTTTAATCAGACCGTCTAGACCTGTGCCGGGATATAATCTTAAATAGAAGACATTTACTTCCTTCCACATTCTTTCCAATTGGACATTCACAGACGTCTCCTATTCGATATTACGTAACTTACAAAGAAGACCATTATAAACTAAGAAACAGAAATACTTGGATGAGGCATTTCACAACTTGCAGGCCTGTTCTTATTCTAATTGTTGCGGGCTGATTATATCAAGAACAAATGCACACAGCCTAATTTTTTGACAGTCTGAAAGGACAAGACAATTCTAGACGTAGCTGGAAACATAATATTGAACAAAACAATGTAAAATTAGTTTCTAAAATTAAGAACCACATTGAAGTGGACCAGGATAAGTGTAATGTCGGGCGTTTGCGGAAACTAACATGATCTTTCACGTTTAATAATATTCGCATCGCTTCCTCCATCCTCTTGAATGCTATCAAACTATTAATATTGAGTAAGAAGAATAAGTTATAAAGCAATCATCTCGCAGTTTTCCTCCTATTCTGTGGTATCGCCTTTCTTAACTCAACAGCACTTTGTTAAGTAAAGTAAGAATAAATCAGTCATCTCTTGAGGCTACAAGCACCGCGTACAGCGCTTAAAAGTCACAAGAGTGTGTTCGCAAAGCGTTGAAATAACAGACGTAAAACAGACTAAGAGTGCCGAAGTTCTTAACACTGACAGCAGTCGATCTCATTTATGCTACTGAGTCTCTGTGAAGACACTAAGGAAAGTCTCTCAGTCTAGAATTTGGCAAACAATCAAATGAAACGTTTGGTAAATCCTAGGCGAATTCATTCTGAAGAGACGGCTTCTGGACACTCCAGGGCACTGCTGTACTGGCTGAAAAGCTGTCGTCGGTGTGTGCTTATTCAGAAGTTACAAAACATACATCTTATTGAAATGTGAACAAATTAGTACACAGTTATATATTATTTTAAATTTGCTCCTGAAACAGCTTGTATTTTACCTAGAAAACTTACATTTTACAGTAGAGTTTTAAAGTAAACAGTAAGTGTGGCACTTGTATTATATAAGGCAGCAGACGAGATTAGAAACACAGTTTTTTTCAAATAATTCTTTGTAGAAGAAAAAATGAGATTGTAGCAACTAGTAACAAATTAACAAATAATTTCGCGGGTAGAGTTACAAGTGGTGTGGGGTCGGATGTGGCCCACGGGCAACTATTCGGAACACTCTGCCTCAGATTATGGACGCTGTCCAATGGCTCGCTCGCATACACGTTTAATATCCATCGTTGTTGCAGGCATGCCACGAGTTTACATCTTCCCATTCCGCCGCTGAAGAGCAGTAACTATAAAAGAGAGAAGACACACTTTGAAGGCGGCGGAAGAAATATCTGAGGATCGATTGGTGGAGATGCAGAAAACAGGAAACTTAGAAAACGGTAAGGCGATAAAAGGGGTACAAGAAAAGAAAGAGAGGGATAATGTATGGGGCACAAATAGTAGGCAAACACTGGCATCACGACGCAAAGTAAAGTTAATGGATAGCGTTCCCAGTCGAAATGGCCAATTAATTCCTTCTATACTTTCACAACGACAGAAGAAAGCTCTTTGCCTATACTTCGTCCAAGAAAGAATTAGCCCTATTCTTAATCCAGGCTCCTATATATAATTATGTGAATGGAAGAGAAAGATAACTTAGTGAAGTGTAGGCAGTGTCTAAATATAGATCCCATTAATGAGGAAGACGTCAACAGTACATTTTCAAGTGAATGGTTTACAACTTGTCGATTTAATTCTTTAAGGCTCGAAAAACATCACATTACCGTCAAATGTATGAACTATATAAGGCCCAAATACATATGTAAAAAAATTATGTTATTAATAAGAAAGAAGGACAACGTAATATTTTATTTAGACGAAGAGGTTTTCGACGTATGGCTCCCAGTTTTAAAACTCCAATGAGAAGAAGAGAAGTTTGAACTTTAGTTCTTTGATGTTGACATTAATATTATCTTTGAACAAATAATTAACCGTTTCTGCCACGGCGTAATAACTCGGAAGACAGTCATCTTTATTCTCGCCATAACGCAAAATATCATGAATTTTGACTAAATTTGGTATATAAGGTCTGTGCCAAAGTTGAAAGATAAATTTAATTGTCATCCGTATACTTCACATGGATCTGAGATCAAACTTAAGACATTTCAAAGACGGTTCATCGTACGAACTGAAACATGACATAAAATATAGTACGCTTTATGGTGAACACGTAACGAAACGTGAGGTGAAAACAGCTTCTTCATATCTGCATTAAAATATGATATTACAATCTTAGCAGCTATACATTTGTTTCTGCAATAAGTGGATTTCAAGGTCAATGATATACTAAATAGCAAATACCGCATGTGGTATATATGCATATATACTTCAATCTGGAGTCCACATTACCAGTTTTGTTTCTATGTTACTAGAGAAAAGGTGGGAGGATATGAACTCGTAAATGCCCTCTCTTAGTACAACACTGCTCTGAATGACAATATCGTGTTAAGAGCACGAACGCTACTGTCCGCAAGAGCTAAGATTCACCATGGTCATGCACTTTTAACGATACGACCAGTTTACTTCACTCTCATTTTTACGAGTTCTCTTGTGAGGTTCCCCTTTCTCCGTTTACGACGTGTTTCAATCCAGGGACTAAAGAAAGATGTAACTAAAAGTCTGAAGCCTCTTGTCTTAAAACTGACCACCTGCGATCACACTTCGCTTTCCTGGCGAGAATGAATGATTTGAGGTTTTCACAGCGGTGAGTATGAAGATTTCTGTCTTCTGGGTTGTTACGCTGTGTAGTCTGGTAGATGTTTACCAACGTTTCAGAGGTCATACTGCCTCCATCATCAGGGCGATGAGTATGAAGATTTCTGTCTTCTGGGTTGTTGCGCTGAATGTTGTTCTGAAACGTTGGCAAACATCGACCATACTACACAGCGCAACAACCCAAAATACAGAAATCTTCTGAATAGAATGACCTAAACAGAGTCTCATAGAAAAGCTTTCAATATTATTTTATTTCTCGATTACATAGAATCGATCCTATGTCAGCAGAGGCCTTACGATGGGACCATCCCCTGTTCAAAAAATCTTACCTAGGTTTGAAACTTTATAATTTGAGTATTATGTCCGGATCGTTACCGGTCTAATCTGTGAAGGCAGAAGACACAGACCCTAGTTACATATCATTAAGACATACAATTAGATATAAGATTTAAACTAAAATATTTTTGATAAGTTGAATATTTATTGAAATGCGAGGAGAAATTATGTTTGTTGAGGCACTATGATTGGCCGAATTTGGAACATTAAATTTATGTCTGCTGAAGACGCAAATCAAGACCAAAGCAGAAAAAAAAACAAGATTAAAGAACACATTTGATAAAATGTGTGCACTTTATTGTTGAACACCTTTACAGAGTTGGTCGTATTCAAATGATATGTCACATGCGACACGTGTTCTAAAATGTTGTCTTACAGGTTAATCGTATTATCCACGATTCCAGTGGCACACGCCGGGCGGCTGGATGTGGGATATGCTGTTTGAGGCACAGATATAAAGCTAGCAGTCACTCAATCCATCGCAAATCCCTTGCTTTATATGCGGATATCTGCTTTACGAGCCACCTGTTGCTTCATCCCTTCTCTCCCCCACTTCACCACTTGACTCGACCGAACCGAAACTTTTTCATTCATTCTCTCTTCCCTTCCGAGCAAATCGAGCGCTCTGTCATCAGAGGGAGCTCGCTTGTCTGTTGGCATGTTCTGAGCGTACTCCCACAACTATGGAACATCGCTTGTTGCTTGTTGGACAGGTGGAGAAAATAGGAGTATTTTCATTGAATTACAACATACACACAGCGACTCTTATCCATACTTGCAACATCACAACACTTGTTACAAGAATACTGATGAAGTGACCTCTAGTGGTATGAAGTTCATATGTCCTACAACATTTCATGACCTCGTAACAGAAATGGTTAATTAAATTTTATAATTAATTTAGGCCCGTGTTTATTGCTATCCTCACTATAAAGATAAAGGTGTTGATGAAATGTAGGGGTCGTAAGTTCTTCCCAGCTCTTCTTGTTCATTTATGTTTCATATTTACGCTTATAATCCAGCAGTAGGCGTTTTGAAGATAACACTGCGTGCCCTATACTGTTCAGAAGTAATGAAACTCCATAACTGTACATGGAAAGTTCCAACAGTAGCAGCAGAGTCCTCTTGCTGGAGAAATTAAGAACCCTCAGAAATGTCTGTGTTCGGTTGCAGGAGCAAAATGAATCCTGTTTTAGCCACGGATTGGAGTTTTATACAATTGCTTACAGGAGCTTTACTCGCTACTGTGACAACAATACAGACCTTCTTCTGTTTTCACGATTTACCTCGACAGTGGGGATGAAAAGGGAGAAAGAGAGGTATAAACATATTTCCTGCAGGAAATTCTCTTCCAGCGAAATATTTCCCAACGGAACGACTTTTCGTGACCATTAACCACAATTACTCTTCTTTTTCTTTTGACTACTCGAATTTCACACAGTTTTATTACAGTTACATTGGTCACGGAAAAAAATAAATTGTTTAAGTAAACCGAATTTGCCATTAATTTATCCCCTTCAAGTTTACCAGAATAAATAATTCTCACAATTAAAAATAATTTGGTTAGTGTAAATATCTTTTCCTTAGAGTTTTATGACAAAATAACGCATATACTTTAAAATTAAAATATTAATAATCTGGACTTGTAAGGATTAAAGGTAATAAATAATTCGAGATTCTTTGACCTAAGATATTGCAATATGTTTAGAGAGAGTTATTAAAACATCTAACAGGGTACAATTTAACTTGCCTGATTATACAATGCAGACAGTTTTTTGGTGGTAGAGTAGAATCCAGATTATCAGATCTAAACGGGATAGAAGGACGATCGGATAGTCGAAAATGTCGGATATTACGGAAAACTGAGTTGATATTTACCCCCTATTCTTTCACTAATCAACTCAATTTAAGACATTATTAAATCACAAAAAGAATTACTGCATGGTATCATATAAAAATATCACATACAAAAATAATACTTAGCAAAATGTAAATTTGTAATTAAAAGTTTATTTTTTAAAGAAATTAGTTCGTCCGTCTGTACGCATGTAATACCTCAACTGCTGAACAGTTTTTCATGATATTTGTTACTGGAGAGTTTTACTAAAATTTGTCAACACAATATAATTTTAGTTAAGATCTTACTATAGTGGCGGACGATTTTCCAAAAGAACTACATGCGTTTTTGCCCGCGTTTCTACTGCTCTAACATTATTTGCTGCACGTAAATATCGGGGCGAAAACTGTTGCAAGCATAATTTTCAGAGAAAAATGAAATACACATTTCACGTCCAACAAACTTTTCCCGCAAACCTTACAACTTTCAAGATAACAAGCAAAATAATTCTTAAAACCACTGGAGTGATTCAGATCAAATATTATGTATACTGCAGTCCCTGTTCGTCACCCTCGCCTGTTTGCGATATTTATAAGACAATACTATGTCAATATTCACAAATTAAAACTCTAAAGGCAACAAAAGAGCGAAAGAGTCAGAGTTACATTACACTGGAACCGAACTTTTATTTACTTTAAGGAACGAATGAAGCTGAAAGCTGACACGCGCCGTTCTAGGGCGGCAACTTCTCCTGCACATTTGCGAGACGGACAGTCTAATCACTGCCACAAAGGTGCTCCTAGCTCTTTCACAAGGAATTTGGAGCGAAAGCAATCTCAGATCGCACGCAAACTGAAATCGAAGTAGACAAAATGCACTTAATAACATCATAAGTACGGTTTGGTGCAAATGGATCTCTCACAAGGTCACAACAAATGTTGAGGATATGAAGACAAAGTATGGAAATTGATAAAGATGGCTGCCTTCTGGAATGTTGTGTCGTGCACCCTGGAGGCAGTAAGCACCTCCGAAACGTCGGTAAACTTATACCAGACCAAAAGTCGCATCATCCTAGAAGACAGCCACAGTCAACCTTAATTTGTAGTTTTTGCAAGATTATTTTGTTTTTTAAGAACAATAAACATTATTGATAAAGCTTAAATTTATTTATTCACACTTGATTAACTATTAATTACACCAGAGGCTATTTCAAGTAAAATTTGTAGATGTTTTTGTCAAAAGTGTAGTTGGTTCTAATGACATGAATTTTATACATTTCATAAACAATGTCATTTGGAATATTAGAGGGCGCCTATAACTACTCCTAGTATAATAACCAATGTCATCAAAAGCAAATGTGGCTATGGTGGGGTCTGAAGGAGTCTACGTTTGGCGGGGGTGTCTGGTTTAAGGCGCTCAGTTTTGTGTCGGTGCGTTTGTCAGGAATCCGGCTTCAGTCGCCGTAAACGTGTTTTCAATATTAATTTGCATTGCTAAGTTTTATGAAGTCTGTACTTTCAATGCGATTTTAAAATACAACGCTGCAATAAACTGTATTAATGTTCGAGACAGAAAAGATTTATTCTCGTCAATTCTGACAGGTCATACTACGCTAGTGTTCACATAAGCTGAAAATTGAACTGACTTAACTGAGTTACCTTGAATCCTAGCACTGCAGTTTCTGCTGAGCTGGACCACTTCACTGCATTTATATCCTATATCAGGGAGTGTTCATAGGACAATCGTCATGTTCCTATACACTATTTGATTACTGGTCATTATTACAGACTCCCTGCTACCGAATGGCGCGATCCTGTCTATTATGGCAAAAGTTTGCCGCTGAAATTGAAGAACAGATGTTAGAGGCCGAGGAACGAATATTGCGCAGTTACATGGGAGAAGATTGTAGAACACGGATAAGGGTCGTGCGGGAGTAGGCTTTCATTTGATGCAACGGAGAGGGGGGGTGAAGAGTGAAGTGTTGAGGTAAGGGGAGGATATAACCCTGCGAGGGTATTATGTCCAGTGATGACCGGAAGTGTTGGTCATCCTCACCGCAGACATCTGGTTACAAGGCTGGTTGAGGTTTCAGAAAGACGAGGTGTGGAGGAAAACGGGTTGATTGTCTGACTACTGCTGCGCCCTCATTTGCATCGAAAACATACTAAAGCTGCAGAGGAGTAGACCTATATATACCGTACATTATACATGAGAAATAATTAAAGGAAGGCTGTAATATCAGACGGTGTGTACGTATAAAACTTGTAGGCTTGTAGGAGTAAAGTGTCAAGTAGCAGTTAATATTTGCTGGGCATGCGAACATTTTGCAGCTATAACATTGCTAAAGCGAATTGAAACTGTTTTTAGAATCAGACAATATTCTTGTAATTATCCGCGTAGCTACAGACATAAAATGGTCCTTAAGCTTTATAGTTAGTACTCTGTGCCTTCTAACAGTGAAATACTGATTAATTTCATGTTAATTTTTTAATTGAAGGTGATTGCCTTCTAGCATTTGCCCTGATAAAGAAGGCAGTAAGCACCACTGAAACGTCCGTCAGACTACACGGCGCAACATCCCAGAAAACGGCCATCTCCACAATTGTGTCCGTAAGAACCTGAAAATCTCACTTCTTATTAAATTAATCAATTAATTAATTTTCATTTGTAGGTTGACCAGGTTGAACAAATAACAATACGGACTGACGCTTGTGCTCGCTTTCTTCAGGAGACCTCTAGTGGCTGCAGAAGTCAGAACTTGTCTTCTTAAAGGTACCTTACCAGTCTCCTCTTGGTCTTGATTCACAACTATCCAGTGACAAGGCTCCATCAGCTACCAAGACCATTTCTATGCAAATCTTACAGTAGCTTCGTTTTGCAAAGCGGCTTCCCTCCATTCACCCTTCGTCTAGAACCCCTTACTTTCCACCTACACACACACACAAACACACACTGTATAGAAAACAAATTTTGTTTTCACTGAACCAGCCCTTTGTTGTTGTTGTTGTTCTTCGTCTTCATCTTCTTATTCTTATTTTTCTCCTTCTTCTAGCATCCTTTCGTATTTATGAAGCTCGATGGACTGGAGGTGTCGTCTACCTTTCGAAAGCCTTTCATTTTCGATTTTTGCCAACTCTTTCTTCTCTTCTTGATGTCTTCCAGCATCTGGTTGAACCATCTATTTTTGGGTCGTCCCATAGGACTATTTAATTTAAATTTGAATTAGAATTCCCTTCTAAGTATACTTCTTCTCTCTATCCTTTTTACATGACCAAACTCTTTGTCATCTCTCTTCTATCTAAAAAAAGGTACCAGCATCTTCTTTGAAGATTTCTGTTAGAATTCAATACAATCTTATTTCTCCCTAAATTCTTCTAAACAATTCATATTATCCACTGCATCTTATTTCATAACCATTTTATATTTATATGTAAGAGGAAGTTGCATGGAGTACTTAAATGCAAGTTGTAAGTATGACACAGATGTTTATTTATTATAAGGCTAATGTGGTAAGTAAAATAGTAAAAAATGAGTTTGGAAAATGTTGTCTGCATAGCCTACCGGAGAGAATATAAATGAGACAGGGAGAGAGAGAGAGAGAGCATGGAAGGACGTCATCTATGTACGAAAATATGTCTACGTTTAGATGAGGACACTTTACGTCACCTGCTGTGAAAGCCTGCCAGATGAGTAACACATATTAACAGCGTAGTTTGGTGCATCGTGCTTCGATCCTCACGCTCCTCAATTGTCCAATTTCCCAGCATTCTGTGCTGCAAAGTAGAAATTACGGAGACAATGGCATCCCATCTACCTCCTCGAGACTTTACTACTCTTCCTACAGGGAGAAGGCGAAACACGGAGGAAGAGAACTGCACACTATGGTGTTGGTGGGATAGAGGTGTATATATGGTATGATGGGGGTACTTTCAGAGGGGGTGGATGCCAATAAATCCCTTCCCTTAATTAGGGTTGCTCTCGTAGCACCCAGCTGTCACGTCATGTGACTTGGCACTTTTATGACGATTTACTGCATTTCCGCCACGTAGGGAAGAGTCTGCCCGTGGTAATGTCGACTTGACTGACGGACAGACATGCATTCAAATGGCTTGCTTTGCTCCTTCGCTCGATCACTCAGCGCTCTGGGGTGAGAGGAGTTGGAACCAAGACACATACCAATGTCTCGCCGAAATGTAAACTCTTACGAGAAAATGTACAGACGGAATCTAGGAACTGAATTGGGTCCAGTAAGAATTAACCCTTTGGATGCAGAATTTTATTTGAAGAAACCTTCTCCTGTTAGTGTATTACCATAGCATTCCCATTTATATTCTTGAGCGCCAGGAATAGTTTAGCCCTAAGTGTTAAGAAATGAAGGCGCACGTTTAGACTTTTCTGATTTTCTCAGACGAAATAAAGGACCAGAGCTTCTAAGAGAGACAGTTAAATTCCCTCCATACGGAAAAATAAATTCCACATTCCATAGCCCTAACACACAATCACAATATTACTACTGAAATCATTAGCGTAGCTTAGAAGATGTTTGTTTGTATCATCTTGAAAAACTACTGAACAGATTTCTTTTTTAAATATTGCGTAGTTTCGTGGAAGGACAGTTCATATTAACCATGTCAGCCCATCTCAAACTTAATGAAACGAAGTCTTCCTTCGTACTTTCGTATTTCAGTGGTACTCCACGTACTGGAACACAACAAAAACTGTTCGATAAAATGCATCGTTAAGCAGATGCAGCCAGCCAGTCGAGGCTTACTCTCGCCGCGAGAGTAAGCCTCAATTAGCTGGCTAACAAACCTGGGTGTCTGTAGGTAGCTAACGATGCATTTTATCTGATCGGTTCTGCTATGTTCCGGTGTATGTAGTATCACTGATCAACGAAAGTAAGACAGAATAATTTTTATTTTGCATTTTTTAAAGCGTTAGCCAGGCTAATACTGTTAACAAGAACGCTCCGCCCTGCACTGAAAGTCTAAACTAAAACTTAATCTTTAATTCCAAGACAAACTCTACTTTAAGTGACGTTAAAATCGAAATCAGACGGAGATTTGTGGTGCACAAAATTTACACATGGCAAAAATACAAACATAATTAGAACCTAAATTTATATTTTACACATCGAAAATAACTGTGTGTTCTTCATTGGAGTACAATTCCCGTTATTTTACTAACGAATTTTCTGAACAAACAATTAAATCACTGATGGTAGTTTTTGAAAAGCAGAAATTTTATGCTGGTAACTTTGGTATTCCTCCGAAAGAATTTATTTAAAAGTATTTTAATTACTACATTATATCTGTAAATATATTAGCCTACAGAATTTCAATAAA
This sequence comes from Zootermopsis nevadensis, assembly GCF_000696155.1. The sequence continues at coordinate 622,882 of NW_019060165.1, read as the reverse complement.
TTTCCGTCAAAATGTCTCGACATGTCTAAATTTATACGAAATTTTTATTTGTTGTTATATTTTTGGGAGTCACTTTCTGGAAGCTCTGACTGCTCTTCTTCAGCGACTTCCGAGGCCCAGAACACTCCACCTGCACGTCGTAATAGTGTGGGCACAGGTACAGCTGTAGCGTCGCCTTCTTCCTTCATTTTTGGCTGTTGTTTACGATACACATCGTCACCCATTACTGGGTGGTAGCGGAAATGTGACAAATGGTAGTAACCGGGGCTGTATGTGTTATCCGAAAGAGGCAAAGAACTCTCTTGGGGCGGAGTACGGAGGTTAGACGCCGAATTCTGTGAATTGAGGGGTGCACAGAAAACGGTCCCTTTGTTGAACGTTAGTTGTTCAACAAATTATTAATCTTGAAACGAAGAAATGGCAGGAGAGATAAAGACGGGGAGAGAACCCAAGTTTCTTTACGAAATATGTCTTGACAGTGGTAACATTTTAAAAAAGCAACCAGCCCTGTTCCGTACACGAAAGTTAAATGCAGCCCCGATCCCCAACCGTGTGCGAACATCAATGGCCCCTGGGCGCGCGTACATTATGTCTTCCATAGTTCTGCCATCGTAATGTAGGACGCGCCACGCGGCATAGAAAATACTCCGTTTCCTATCCGCCTGTCGCTTCCCCTAGAGAATAAAAAAATATCCGATATTTTTCATAATATATTTTTTGTCTTCTCTTTAAAATGCATATAAGTAGTTCAACTACTGTGAAGAAGAAACGTAAGTTAAAGATCTTTAGGAATGCGAAGGAACAGCATCCCTGTTTGTATCTGAGCGCCATCTGTTTTGCGATCGAAGTTCACTAACGCGAATTGTCCTGAACTGGAAGTCGTCCAAGTAATTTGTTTAGACAGCGTAATGATTTCACTTTATTTCTTTACAGATTCTCCTCAGTAGGCACTCCGCAATATTAGTTTATTTAGGACACGTTATCAATGCAATAGCATCGTAAAGTAAGACGGAACGATGAACTATGTGGGCCCGCTATTCGAGAATTTTCCTGGGTGGATGAAGAAAGAGATGAAAATTATAAAATTGTAGCCGGTATCTGGGATTTGATTTGAACTAAAGTCCTGAATACTAAATATTAAGCCGCTGAATTCGATGTGCAGTTGTAAAGACGTCCTAGACACAGAAAAATTACGTGTCTGTTTCTTACTGGAATCGAACCTTTCTTAATCTGTCGACGTGGACAGAGTTCCTGGTACCTGTTCGACATGAGTCTGTGTGTTACAGAACCGTTACGGACAAGGCGACTACTAAATTTTCCGTGCAAGATTTGCGGACATCTTCTGTCTACTTCAGCTGTCTAGCATTTTGGCTGTATACCAATATTTCGTAGAAACTGAGGCCTTCATCTTCAAGACTGAAGGCTGTCACACAGACAAAACACTACACGAAGCAAGACAACCCAGAAGACGTTGATCTGTGAAGAATTCTTTGCTTCACGGTCGTCTAGCCCTTAACCAATTATTTCACTGACTAACAATAGAATATTAAGAAAACATAGAACTTATAGATTACTTATAGATCTCGCAGAAAAAGATGAACTAACTATAAAAAAATTGAAGTCCTATTCCCGGGTCATTATCAACAATATATTCAGCAATAATAAAATGGATGACTTGATTAATTCCATCCTGCGTTGGTTTATTAGTCTCTTCCCCGTGAGATCTTCTTAGGATGCGCCAAAGCTTTTCCACCATTTCTTGGCAATCCGGACTATGATACCACTACGACGTCTGGGTGTTACGTTGCCGTTGGTGGGGTTGGGTGGTGGCGGCGGGAGGAAAGGGGTAAGGCGCAGTAGCGTTTAGAGTTAGCTTGGTTCGTGTACTCAGACCCAAACTGTACTGCAAGGGAAAACATCCATAAAAGTCAGTTGGGTGGAATGAACGACAATAAACTATACAAATAAATCAGAGGGCGAACAGACATTTTCCTCCTGATCCGAGGCGCGATTATCACAGGAAATGCGTTTTCTTAAGTCTTCGTAGTTTGTTGCCGTACAGAAGAGCAGAAATTCAGACGGGATAAGGTATTTTCTATGCGTGGCTCATACAGAGCACGAAAGCCTAACGCCATTTTGTTCACAATGCTCCCTAACGCGGTGTTTCTCAACCAGTGGGACGCAATATGCACTACGACAATCTGAATTAAAGCGCTTTGCAGAGTACGAAATTGTTCAAAACTGTTTTATTACTTAATCAGCACTCGCTGTTGATCCTATGTTAAACTGTTGCTGCCTTATTCTTTATATTTGTTACATACTGCACCTTCTGAATCGAGGACAATTTGAATTATAATGCAATGCATGAAGAAGGAAGAATGCACTTATTTTTGTGTCTGCAGAAATAATCTCGCAAACAGAATTCCCCGACTGACTTTAGACAGTAACTTGTCTCCTGATACGTGTTGTGTTTCATAATTCCAATGAGTATGCCATCTGTTAATGTAAGCCTCAAAGGACACTCGGTGTACGCGTTCGCAGTATTTTGGATCGTGTCTTAGAAATCCGTTTGCGGTTGTCAGTATAATTTTGTAGTTTTCTGCGTTGTACTGTATAGAAAAGGAGTCTTGAGACAGACATATTTCCCATACACGGAGTCATATTTAGTATCTAACACATCTAATGAGTTGACAACCTCTTCATAGATCGGAAAATGCATTTTTTCGAGATTCGTTCTAATTATTTTGTACGTATCACTGCCTTTCATGCTTAAATTTATTTCAACTCTTTTTAGTTAAATACACAAATAATTAAATACCCTTAGGGTTTCAAAAAGTCTGGGAACCGCATGATAACTTCAATAACTATCAACTGCTCAAATGTTTATGTAGTTAACGAAATCAGTCGTAAGATCGAAACGGTATACTTCTTCATGAATTTTATACTTCCGTAATAGGTAAGAGTTTTACATCAATTAACTTCAGACAACATCTAGGTACTGTCCTGCGAACTAATTTATACGATACTACGTTAAACTCTTATCTTTGTTTTGGAAGAGTGCATTGTGATGTTTGTGGGGGGGAGGGATATATTCCAGGCGCAATAAAGCCTGACTTAACATGTCCTCAGAGCGGCACTAGATTCTCTACATTGCATGACTTACAGTGGTAGGATTATAGAAGTATGCCTGTAATTTTACAGAAACTTTTAACCTTTTAATATTTATTCTTCCCTCGGTAGAACTCAAACCTTACTTTCCAGCTTCTGTAAGTAGTTCTCGTGCAAAGCCATTTTTACTCGGGTCATACCTTATTCTTTCCTCTCATCTGTTGGGACTAATTCTCAGTCAAGCAATTAAAAGGAAGTATTTTAAAAGAAGCATAAATTGTTATCACCCGTGAGAGTTGTAATACATGGGTCTATAGTGTGCGATTACTGAAACTCCGACCGAAGTGGTATTTTATCCGGCATTTTCCTCGTCCTACTGTATCAATTTCGTAAGTTTCGCGTGCGCCATGATCGAAATTATCTTTAATGTACGCCTTAAGTTACGTATTACAACTAAACGGATAGTAAAACAAATTGGTTACAATAAGGAAGCAACTGGAAAAAGAACTAATAAATATAACGGTGTGTAGGATTTGAGGTTTATACGGCGGTGAGTTTCCACCAAACTACACGGTGCAACAACTCAGAAGACAACCATCTTAAAATATAATGGTATCTTGAGCGAAGTCACTTCCCTTTGTTTAACGATTTGTCTGTGTAATTTTAATTTTTAAACACGGGAGAAGGTAATGTATTCTTAACTAACATATTACATTAATTTTCATATTTTATTCCTCTCTTAAAGCAACACGATTTAACTTTCAAACAAACAAAGGAAAAAAAATTGAATCGAATTTTAGCATGCACTGTCTAATATTATGCAGCTCTCATTTTCGTCAAGAATATCACTTTTAAAATATATGATATATTCTAAAATGAATGAAAAGTGCATTTTCTGGATGTACTTTTCTCTGTTTTTTTTTTTAAAAAATGCCGCTTTTAAAGAGATAAGAAGATAAGATATTCTCTGACTGATATCAAATATTTCCTGAGTTTATTCAGTCTTATTCTCTTCAGAAATATAACTTCTAAAGAAACCAGACGACAGAAAATAGACTGATAATCCGTATTTTGTGACTTTGTTCTGATGTTATTTTAATCAGTAATATAATTTTTTCTTGCTGTTACTGTTAAAATATTTAAATTTTGTTACGTTCTCAAAGTGATAACATTACGGCATCTAATATTTGGTTCCGATACCCCTCTTTTCCTTATATTTCACCTGATTAGGTCTATATAGGTCTGCAGTTTACACACGTTGACATCAAATTGGATCTGCTGTAATGAGGTGAACTCAAAAACAGATATTAGAACTGGTTTATTTCATATTAGTGACATACTGATTGACAGGTATGCCTGCAGACGGAAGACAGACAGACGGTATGGATGGCGACTGTGACGATATATTTGCCAGTCAATCAGCCCCTTGCATTGCCTAGACATTATGATCCGTTCATGTTCCTCCGGTCTGCGTGTATTAACACCAATTACACAGGCAGCCAGACAGCAATCAACCCCCTGACACAGCACAAGAAATTGGATTTCATGGGAATTAGTCGCCACACCCGTACGGGTTTATGTCAACTGTTACAGAAGCTTTATTTTATACCGTAATGACACGTAATTTATTTAATATTCGTTTTGACTGTTAGGGAACTTAAATGATGATATGCGACAGAAAATTAATTAACAGATACAATATTTCTGGCAGAATAACGGCAAAGTATATAACTGCATGATGCAAGGGCTTTTTTTAAAGTTCATAGCTTCTCAGCTGGTTAAGAAATTCTTGCGTTTTCTGAACAAGAATGTTTATAAGGTCCTCATTTGACCCTACAAAGAGAGTGGAGTTCAGTCCACAAACAAAGCCCTTATTTCTCACATTCTCTTGACAGTATAATTTTACTTTTGTCTTCCTCTTCCAAGAGGCGTCCCCTATAGATAATTTGCGATTAAAATTGTATTTGATCTGTTTAATAATAACGTTCCTTCTGCGTGCTACATGTCCGCTAATCACATAAATCTGCATTCAATTACTGTAAAAATGTAAGAAGGGGAATATGAATGTTTAACTTTGTCCATCGTCTAGACATTATAAAACTATATGCTTACATCGTTTCGAAGGTTGGATTTGCTTCCGTCATCAGGTAAAAGGGGGAAGAGGACAGACAACATATCTATTAGGCCCCTACTTGAGCTGGCTTAAAACCTATGAGAGATCAGGTTAGGTTAAGTTGTGCATTAAATAAACAAAGAAAAGAAAATCTTGAAGATCTTCAAAACAGAAAAAATGAAGATAAATTGGTTGCAACAGAACACCAGATGCAAACCACTGAAGTGAAGAAATTCTGGAAGAAAAGACGAGCAGACCAACTACATCCTGCACAGTTTACAACTACGATGGCAAAGACAAGGCAAACTCATTCCTCTCAAAAGATGATATCGATATTTTCCTCCGGAACGTCTGTTCCTCTGTACAGTACTACAATGGGTAACATCCCAGAAGATCAAAATCGATGTTTTTACAGCCATGAGAAACTCAAGTATAAAGATTGCGAAAACGTATTTGTATCTGTAAAAACGAGAACATCATCGCCCTGATGGACCTCTGAAACGTCGGTAAACTTCTACCAGTCTACACGGCGCAACAACTCAGAAGACAGCCATCTTCGTACTCTATGCCATGAGAACCTCAAGTCCTACTAAGAATATCAAGGTCTGAAGGGTGTATGCAAATTCAAAAAGAAAACCGCTTTAAGTTCTTACTTATGGGACGTCCTGACCTAGGAATAAAAAAATAAGATCAAGGTCTGAAGGGTGTATGCAAATTAAAAAACCCCGTTAAGTTCTTACTTAGGAATAAAAAGAAGAAATGGAAGAAACAGAGCCATGGAGGGTACTGGTAGATCTTAGGATCTATGTAGCCTATGACCATTTCCTATGTACTAAATGCTTGGGCTAAGGCATTAATAGCACGAACAACAGAAACAAAGACATAAATAAACGGCGATACTTCCGCATTTAAAGACGCCGTTTGGCTTCCTCAGCACTCAGATTGCTATCTTAGTGACTCAATGTGTCGCCACATAAATAACCACTTGAATTTAGATTCACTCTGATGCACGCCGAACAAACAATGACAGCCGTATTACAGCGTCTTTTACTAAAACCATAATTGTTGACTCTGAAGATTTCTGAAGTTGAAGAGTTGTTATTTACGTAAAGTGTTCTTTTGGACTCTGTCCATCGTGTAAATTATAAAAATGCAACGTTTCGGAAGCTAAATTCAGCTTCTGTCTTCAGGTACAGGAAGCCTATTTGTTTCGATCCCTGGTTGTGGGTGCCTCACACCTGGTCTGAGGTCAGCTCGACCAGGGGAATGAAGGTTTCAAAACCTATCGGTCTTTAGTCCTTAAATATGTTTAATGCGGTGCGAAGTTAAGTAAAGCAAGTTGTTATTTTACTGTGGGTTGTTAGTAAATCAACGATTCCAGCGCAATTCAGACACGGCAGCAAGTCAAGCAACGAAACGCGATAATAATCTTACCAGGACTACACGAAAGTTAGACACCAAAATCCACTAAATCTTAACTATACCTAGAGAGTGTATATATGTGCTTCCTTCTGGATACTGTGTAAATCTGGGGACATGAAGCTTACGCATGGGCACGTTTACTTTTGGTAACGAGGGGTGTGTGGTGGGGGAGTCGACCTCGGCGTCCTCTCTCACACCACTAGCCATATAGAGTAACTGAGAGGGCAAGGAATATTGCAATAAACTTAGGGATTTCCAGACCACGTTCATAATGTTATTTATGACGGTTTTAGGACTTGAGAAGGACGGTTCGCTTTTGCCAACCCAAGTTCTAGTTACCTAATAATTATTGCTTTTCCTTCCCTTACATCTGACTTTATCCCTAAAGTCATTATTAGTTTGGCGAGAAACTGCTTAGCTTCTGCTATGTGCAGGGGGAAGGGGGGAAGAACTTCACAGATCAATATAATATTGTAAGGATAAGTATCAGACCATAAGTGGCGTTTGTTGAGCAAATATAATTTCATATTTTAAAATTCTGGGCATTAGATTTCATGTTTAACGCTTCTAATATTAAGATTGAGTAAGTCTGACCTTACAGTAAATTTTTTCAGGTTGTAACGCTGTGCGTTATAAGATGATGCTGTGATTAGTTCGGAGAAAACTGTTGCCTATGTCTTCAGGGAAGAAGCTTTCCTCCATTTTCAATGTACAATTCTATCTACTTTCTCAATTATTGTTGTAGGAGTCCACAATCTGTCTCAGTTTCTCGTGTCAGAATCTGCCTGCTGTTTCTATTTTTAGTGTAGAAATCTTTCTTCCCCCAATTTCAGGGTGCCATCCATTTTCAGTGTTGAAGTCTACTTGCTATCTCCATTATCAATATAAAAGTATGATTATCGATGCAGTAGGTTCCAAGAAGAGGACGCAGTGTTCCCGCGGTAACACACAAAGTTTTAGCCCATGAGACTAGATTTAGAGAGAATAGGCAATTATTTTTACACAGAAACCGAAGGAAGCCGCGGTAACACACAAAGTTTTAGCCCACGAGACTAGATATAGAGAGAATAGGCAATTATTTTTGCACAGAAACCGAAGGAACGGAGTCTGGCTAGAAAAAAATCTTCCTATCGACTAGCTACATTAACCTAGAGCACCTTACTGGGGTCAGGTCTGAGGCTACCTCAACAGACAGGATTTCTGTTCTCCTTTCTTCAGTTTTATCCGAGGACGAAAGCAGAATCTAACTTCCGAAACGTTGTTCTATTATTTTGTAATTCAGACGATGAGCAAAGTAACAAAAAATTGTAACGCACGATCGTCAGAAACCTTCAGAATCGGATTCCCTTCTATTTCGTTCCTTTCAAAGAATAATTTCGATAGGGGTCTAAGAGCACAGCCTAAATTAAGAGGTATTAGCAATTATATTAGTAAGTCTTGAAATTTGGAACAATGTATAGTGAAAAGTTAATAACCACAGATGGCTGCCCATTCGTCACTAGTTCGTACGTGATATGTGTTAATGCAGTCTCTGCGCCTTCTCGACTTCTCCAGCAGATATTTCGCAAACGAGATTCTGCACAACGTTTCGGCAGATGCTGTATTATCTCTTAACAGAAGTGGCAAATAAAACGTTTATCATTCTCAATGGTCATTACTTGTCTCAGTTTTGATGACTTATTGCGGAACAATTACAACAGGCTTGAAATTATTATGCAGCATTTCTGTTGGGCTCCTCTTCAACCGCCCCTCTCTTCTTCTAGTGCGCATTATATACCAGAATGTTTAGGGATGTGGAAGTCGTACTGCAGAGTCCCTAGCGGGAGCTGTACCGGAAGCTTGCTGTCCTCTGTTAATTCTGTAGTTTGTATTTTCTCTTTGCTGTTCTCCTCTGCTTCTTATAATTCTTTTAAATTTACTCTAGTACTTATATGTTTCTCATCATCAATTCTTTTTGTTAGAAACAGCAGAGCATCTCTGGCTGTTCTTGATGTGTTGCGCTGGATTCAAATGTATTGAAACTCCTAATAAAATAGCAAATGTTCGTCACGCTTGACTGGGCACATCAGACGTTCGTTCAAAGAGGTAAAAACTGATATTAAATTCTGATGGTGGAGATTCTCGTAGCAATAAATGCAAAGGAGGATGTGGTAGCGCCTACTGTGGGGGCTGGAGCAGTCCGCTTGGCGGGAGTCTTGAGCCTGGAGTCAGACTACAGGGCTTCAAATCTTGATTTCTAGCTGCTTCACGGTAGAAGGAGACAACGTTCCTAAGAAATGTCAGCAAATTTTACCACATCAACATGGTGCGATACCATTAGGCTCCAGATTGAGTACTGAAAAACATGAAAACTTCAAGGTACAACTTTACCTTCACTCTACAATATGGCTCTATATATACCATAGTATACGTTACAGAGAAATGTAGGAATTTTTAAACTTCCGGTGTTTTTAAACAGCCAATATGAAGATTTAACAACCGATTAAAAGGAACGGTAACCAGCAAACCATTACTCCGCAATGCAAATTTTAAACTTAATCAACAAGAACGCAGTTAGAGACATTACTGTAATACGAGCTCGTTGTAATCGCTGCCAATAAAGGCTTGTGAAAGTCATAAATCGATGAATATGAGAATATTGCTTTGTCTTGTGAATGGATGAGCGGACCAAGTCGTGAGGGCGTTGCAGTGGATACTGGCGTCGCTAATAATGCAGGGATTTACTTACACATTCATGGCCACAAGCTGATGAACCGGGCGTACAAATTAGCCCGAGTTCAGAATATGCCAGAAAAAAATTACGAATACAGGTCAATTCTCGACCACTACCTGGCCACTAGCAAAGACATTTTGAGTAGCAATTGATCAGTATATTACACGCAACATACCTGCGAGGCTGAGCTGCATCACCGTAAGAGGGAACGGTAGCAAGACGCCTTGTGGAAGTAAAGAGGTACGGCGAAGCAGGGAGGCACAATAAACACAACTGAAAGAGTAAAGGAGAAAAAAGAATTACGTCGAGATTTTTTACAGAAAGTTTTCTGCGGAAGTAAAATTTGTGGTATACGACATAAAACAACTAGAAATGTCTACTTAATGGAAATTGGATTTGTATGAAGTCCTTCCGCGGCCTTGAACGTGCAATTTGGTGAAGGCAACGATAGAACAAAGTCAGTTAACGTATAGGAACAGGTTTGTGAAGTCCGGAGAGTAGAAGACGTAGAAGAGGCCAAGGAATATAAAAGAGGACAGAAATAGGGAAATAAGAGAAACACGTGCTAAATTCGAGTAAAAAGGGCGAAAGAAAAAGAGGTAACAGGAAGGAGGAGAGGAAAAAAGTTGTAAAGGAAGAAGCACAAGGATTTAAGAATAAAGTATACAAAATTTGGTTGAATATTCAAGGCAGAACAACGTTAATTGTCTCCCTCTACCCGAACGTGCGATACGTGTCAACAGGCTGAAGACCAGAAACGCAGAAAGTTGACCACCCCTGCATTCCACAGCCTGTGTACATCGGAACCAGTAAATCTATTGTGCTCTCAGCCAGAGGGATTGGGCACAGCGCAAGTAATCTAGGCGAACCCATTCTATCAATCAGTCTGTAGGCATGGTCCATGCTCGTTATGTGTAATTGATGGGTGGCATGTGCCTTTGTTAATTGCTTCCGGGATTAGCACTTGCTCGTGTGTATATATATATATAGCTGTTACTAAACCCATCATCATCGGCTCATACACAAGCGAGGGGGATGCAAATTTGACACTCTTTATTTTCCAAGTTCATCCGGAGAACATGTGACTTATTGAGATAGCTGATCGTTAGGCTTTATAACGGAAGGGGAACGGACCGTGTTGTGTGTAATATTATTAGAGTGGACCGTATTCACCTGATTCTCAGTGAATCTGTATTTGAATCGGCCAGTCATACCACGGACTAGAACTAGGACGAGTAAAAGTGAACTAAGCCACATTTCTTAGATTCCACAACTTACATTATAGCTGATTTAACGTTTTCTATTCTATAGATAAGGTTATTTCACTTAAAAATAACGAACACTTTCTCCCAATAAATTAGGCGTTTCTGAAACGTCGGTGAACGTCTACCAAAGCACACGGCGCTACAACCTAAAAGACAGCCTATATCTTTAATAATTTTAAGTCGAGTTGCCTATGCGAAGTTGAAATTGTGGGTTAATGTGTCTGTTCGCGTATAGCTCAAGAAGAGCTACACGAATTCGCACCAAACATAGCACGCATATTTCTTGATCACGAAGAGATTAAGTCAGGATAAAAACTCCGACAAAAATTGTCCCGAGTTCGATTCCCGCTGAAGGCATTTATAGTAGCTCGAAATCTAAGCACGATAGAAGAATGGAGTCGGAAGTAAAGTAGTTTGTTTCGAAGAAAAGATTCCGGAAACGAAGTCCGAACCCCGAAAAAAATATATTTGATTCGATTTATAGTAAAGATTGTATCTACAGCTCGGACAAAAGCACGACAGGACTAAAGTTGATTATTTCGAAGAGGAAATTGTAGAAACTAACGTCACGCCACTGAAAACTGTCACAGGTTCTAGTCCTCACGAGAAAGTTTTATGTAGGACCAAAACTGATCAAAAGGGAAAGGCGCCAGGACAAAATCTGATGATGGAGGCAATGCGCACCTGTGAATCTTCGGTCAACTTTTGTAAGACTAAACTCTTCAATATTCAAAGATTCGATCAATAACTAAACTAAATAACTAATAGTCCTAAGTAGTTAACTAATTAACTAATTTAATGACACAGGTTCTTTCTCGATATCTGTTCAACCGGTCAAAAATGTCCATTTTTTCATGGAACTCTGTCCAGAAAAGTTCACCATTAGGCATTTTCCTCAGACTTGCTAAATATCGGTGCTTTGTCTTACCAATCGCTGATCATCTTTCGGTTCTCAAAGAAGACGCAGTGTCGCAAGTGGGTTAGTATCGGAACAGCCATTGGCTTTTAGAATTTACAAAATATGGGAACGTTTTGTAAAGAATGCAGAAAGAGAAGATAAGTAGGCTATTCGTGTACGTGTTAATACAGTGCTGCTAACAACTGCTGCAGCGGAGGTTATAAAGGCTAGGTTATGCTTGGCTCGTGCTACTGCTGACCAGCGGGACTACATACCAGAAGGATCGGCCTCCTCACACTGCCTACTGTTCGTCTCCCAGACACCGCCCTAAATCGTCTTACTACAGGAATCCATCGCCACGCTCTGGACGTGAACCTGGTACAGCCGCTTTGAATAATCACTTCAGATGAATATTTCGGTGGGCGTTGGCACAGCTTCTCGATGTAAATGCCGGGATAAATAACTTACTATCCAACACAGTACAGAATTTGGTAGTCGCTTAACTAATAAATAAATTCGTCACTTTTATGGATGCTGAAATTGTAATGCCGTGATCACAAACACCATCCAATAAACCTATCATAAACCAAATGCATCCAAAACTGTAAACTTTCTCAGTAACTAGAAACTTCTTGGAGCAATGTGAGATTTGACGTTCTCACAGCGGTGAGAACGAAGATAATTATCTTTTGAGTTCTTGAGCCGTATATTCTGGCTGAAGTTTACCGACGTTTGAGAAGCGCCCGCTGCCTTCATCATTAGGGAAATAATCGCCCTGACTATGGAGGTAGGCACCACTAAAATGTAGGTAAAATCTTACCAGACCACACGACTAAATAACCCATAAAAAAAGTAATCTTTTTCTTGGCACAATACCGTTCTGTTGCGTTATCTTGAAGTTTCTCGAATATTCTATATTGGTACTTCTGCAACTAGCTGTCAGATACACGCAACAGGTAATGTATCGGGCCTCTTCATTTCAGTCCAAGTGGAACAGTGTAAACAGTTTGGTCCTGGAATTCATTGTACGTTTCTTGAGCAGAAGAGCGAACAGGCAGTTCTGAAGGCTCCACTAGTGGGCAGCTGGCCTCGGTCTTGTTCGGTCGTTACTTGGAGATTACACCAGTGCCTGCCGAGATGAGTCTCGTAAAACACGACCGGTGCACCCCCCCCCTCCACACACACACACAATTTAGCTTGTGACCTATCTTTTATTACAGACACCCAATGCGGTTTTTGGACACGGTACCATTCCATAATCTAAATAGAACATGTGTTCTCTGACCCACGGAACTGTAACGGAGGGACGCAGCCAAAGGCAAAAAGCGCCCATAAGCAAAGAGTTAATTTTAGTGTCAAACCTAAGTTGAATAGGCAGTTTATTTATGTTCAATAACTGGTGGGTAAAGCCGGCCGGGGCGTGACGCTGACCACTCACCCCCATCTAGTGTCGAGGTCAAGAATGAGTAGGAGCTATACCTCCACTCCCCCCAAGCGCCTACATGGCGTATAGTGGGACAAACGTTACTTTACTTTTAACTGGTTCACGCCAAGACGCTTTCTTGACTGCATAAGTTATACAACGCAGCAGACATTTTTATTTTATAAAATCGCGCCGAGATTTTCAAAATGGTAGAAACACTGTTGTTTTTCAGTGTCGGGAAACGAACATTTGTGTGTTTATAAACTTTTATAAAAATCTGGAACTCATAATAATGCGATGTCAGACGGGATAAACAACAAGTTTAAAATCGCACAACGCGTTTTTAATTTATAGACCATGAACGAAAAAATGTGACAGCTGCGATAAATATACGGACAAAGCTCCTATTACGTTTGATCCCTTACACATATTCAATTCCTTGTCAAATAATTTCTGTATAAAATCGATATAAGAACAAACAGACTATGCAAAATGATAGAGATGTTTGCAATTTTGTGAAATTAGATAATTTTATATAAAACAAGTTGAGAAAGTAGCAAAGTGCACACATTTTGAGGCTCTAATTCCAAAGCTAACCATTTTTCTCTGCAACAGTACCAGACAATACGACGATATGCCGGATTAACATCACGCACGCTTCAGTCGTTAAGATTAAAGCTCGCCTGTGCTTTATTGCGCCTTGCCCCCTGAATCACCTAACCCACAAGTGGGGAAACTACGTTACTAGAATCTTATTCGCTTTCCTACGTACAATAACCGAAACCTGGAGAACATTTAGCATTCTGTGCTTATTCCAGATTGGCGTGGTAAGCTACATGCCACTTTCAAACGCTCGTGTCACAACTGTGAGAAGCTGCAGGTTTCTTACCTGTGTCAGTAAACGTGAGTGTTATTTCTGCCACAGGACCACATTACGATGTGGAGAAGAAAAGGGGAAAGAATAAGAAAAGCAAAGGAGAAATAAAAATAAATAGAGAAAAAAAAAGAAAGGAAGACAAAAAGGAAGACGTAAAGAAAAGGCACAGGGAATGAATGGAAAACGAAAAAGGAAAATGACAAACGGAAGGTAATAATTTTTGCGTTAATAATTTATGAAAAAGACAAAAGACAATCTTATAAAACATTAAATTTGTCAAAAACTTAATACAAAAATACAATTTTAACAACCACTGTTTTGCGTTTTGTGGGTATATTGATGGGAATCTTAAATCTCATACAAATATAATTGTATTACTTAATCTCTAACTCTACTCATTTCTAATTGCTTGGTTAGAATAGCTGGAATTTGTCTCGCTGGCTGAGTCGCCATCCGCACCCAACAGCAAAATCAGTTGTCCACCCCTGATCTAATATCACGTAGTCGCGTTTCTAAGATTTATATTTCAATGGAAGGTGAAGCGAGGTGCTTAAGGACTTGTCTTCTTTACGGATTTGAGGAGCACATGTATACTGAGAGTAGTATTCAACGAATAGGAAAATGCCGTCATCGGATAATCAGGGGATTCTAAAGGAACAGAGAAAACCTCGTGGGAAACCGACATGTGTGCCGTCTTGCAGCAAGACGTTCTAAACCGAGGCTTACATTTGGACACCGTATGATGATCAGTTTACAGGCAGCTAGTTTATCTTTGTACGAGGACAGTATTTAATTTATTTTCAACATTTCTCAGTTCCCTACAACTGCCACCCAACTCCTGCTTTACCATTTCCACTATTGGACGACCATCATCCGACGTAATCCTTTCACAGTTGCAACGATATCAATACTATTGAATCTAACACTGGATGTTTTTCACACATTTAATCCTCCTCGCTTCCTTCCGTCTTTTTCTTTCTTTATTTCTTACGCACTTTCTTTTATTTATACGTGTGTATATTTCTGTTCTAAGAGAACGAGTTCTGTATTTTCGTTCTTATTATCCAGTATAGAGAAGCCAACTTTTTCACCTGCAAACAGAGTGAGCATTTTAAAAATCGTTTTTTCGTAACAAATTAACAGTTTTAAAGAAAACACTCCCAGTGCACTGATACTAAACCAGTATCGATAAAACTTCAGAACCAAGGAGGAGGAGAAGAAGAAGAAGAAGAAGAAGAAGAAAAAGAAGAAGAAGAAGAAGAAGAGGGAATGGAGCATACCCCAGCTCACGTGTGACGCTGAAGTCGAAATTATCTCCATGAAAGAGCACGACAGTGCATATGTTAATAAACGCTAAACTAATAGGGCACCGTCACATCCAGCTACTCACGATATTTCTGTCTTCCTTCGTTAACCGCAAAAACGATACTATTTTGTAAATCAGCATATAACAGCCGGCTTTATATGATTTCTAAATTAAAGTCGACTTTTATTATCTCTGCGTCGTTAGTATCCAGGCGTCCAATTCTGCTAATAACACATTATTTGAGTATCGATGTAGGTTGCTGAGTAACTTCAGTTAACCAATGTAAAGGTCAGTGGCGGCTAGTGTTCATCACTTAACACAAATATCTTGGTGGCTACACCGTGTTAAGATGTAGGTGCTTACTGCCTGCATCGTCAAGGCAAAAAGTTAAACCTGAAATCTCACCATCGTACAAAATATTGGTACTGTCTGCGTCTGTAATCCATAGCAGCGATATTGGCTTGGTTAATTCAACGGGACGGCATGGCAGGTACTCACCGATCAAATAATATTCTGCACGGCGGTGTTCGCTCCGCTGTTACACATGCGTTAACATTATATTAATTTCTCCAATAAATGAGCATCATGATCAGTGGTGTATTTAAAGTCGAAATAAAATCATCAGAAAAATACTTGTTGGCTAATGCGCAGTCTACCTCTCTATTTTTGTTAAGTCTAAGGGTTCCACTTTGGAGCCGCGCGATGTACCATTCCGGGGAATCCTCATGCCGCCTCTGCTGCGCGATCATTTAGGAGCAGTACTCGTCCAATGCAGCAATTACGTATTAGTGTGGCTGTAATGAAAGCTTGGTCTTCGCCTGGTAATTAGAATGCATTGCCAAGTTCTAACGTAATATGAGACAGAATTCCGACAAGAATAAAAATACTAAGCCTATTATGTTATTTCGAATACAAAAAAGATGAGAATGACCTAGGAAATGGGAACAGAAGTGAAAGTCTTAAAACGCATGGAGAATTCTGATAGGGAAATACAGTACGGTTCAAAAGTAGAATTAGGTACATGAAAAACCTAATAGGCTTTGGTACATTGCACAATTCGATTTTACTCTTATTCTTTTGTCGTATTCGATATTCTTCGATTCTTTTACTTCAACTCCCCTCGTATTATCTTTTTCGTGTTTTCCTTTTCTTCCCCACCTCTGACTTCGCTTTGTTTCTCTTTCTTTTCTTTGCCAGTTTCCTTTCTCCCGCCCCCCTCCTTAATACAGCTGTTCCGTCTAACGCATCTTTTTTCTGACCCTGTTCTGCCCTATATCAATCAGTACTTACACACAGATGAAGAATTATTCAAGCCATAGATAACTCCAACTTATGAAGCCTAACTGTAATTTATAACATTTAAAAAAAAACGGAGGCAGCATTACGTCAATAATCATCATCAATCCTGTTCTCAGTAATAGTTTCTTCTAGGACCAACAACAGTATTGTTCTTCCGTCTACATCTAGATCTCTAAAGATTTCTTCCTATTGTTTGCAAACAAATATTTAACATGCAGGATTTGAGGTTATCACGGCGGTGAGTCTGGCGATCGTCCTGATGATGGAGGCAGCAAGGACCTCTGAAACGTCGGCAAACTTCTACCAGACTACACGGCGCAACACCCCAGAAGACAGCCATATTCAAATATTTAATATTTATTTCTTGTTGGTTCTAATTGTACTAAATGTCCTTCCTAATTCCCTTCCTGGGTTTAATCACGGTAACAACATTTGGGAAAGAGCAGGTTCCTCATAACGTAACCTTCTCCGCTCCTTTGCTAATTGGTCCAAATAATTTATCAGAATGTTGTTCTCAGACACTCTCGATAAAATTAAGCTTTTGGACACTTTATTCTTCAACAGTTTTACAGACGCGGTGACATAAAGATTCTGAACCATATTTTATCTAATACAGGAAGAAACAGTTCCTTTCTAGCATTTCACTGCAGTTCAACTGCGGAATGAGCAAAGAAATATTAAAGTTCAGATATGGAATGTATGTTATATTCTTTATATAATAAAATATAAGTTTGATATTTACACTCCAAATTGCAGGATAAATTTTGAACATTTTGCAGATTATGTGCTCCAAGCAGGATGCATTAATGATTTTAACCCAAGGCAAGTCCCATCTGTAATGATAATTTTCAAGAGTAGACTCCTACACAAAACTACAGAAGTGGAAATTGCTAACCATTTTCTTCTCAGCGAGAATAAGGGATGGCCTCATTTTCGAATGTACAATAATTCTCCCTCTCCCCTTCAGCCCCTCTACCACAATCCTTTCTGTTCTCACTTCAAATCTTCCAATAAATTACATTTGTAGAGGAGTGTGTATTGTTTCCTAGCCGGGGAATGGTTATGAATCCTCGCATTATGTGTGTGTAAGTCAGCGCGTGGCTGGGTTTTAACTTGGTACAAAGAGATGTGTTGGCTCATGTGCAAGCTAAAGTGACATCAAGCCCACTGGCGTTAGTGAAGAGGAGTAGAAATGCAAGATGCAGCGAAATGTTTTTAACGGTTTCCTAAAGAGAACTAAATCATAGACTATGTAAATTGTGCGTGCATGTGTGTATGTACGCATGTATTATGTACGGGTGAAAAAATATGTAGGTCTTTATTTAAAGAAGCTGTCAGTAGCTCACAATATATAGCGTCGAATGATAGAATGATTAATGAATAATTTAGTTGAAACTACGTACCAGTGAATTAACCCTAGTTATGTTATGGACTTAGTCATTTCTTGTCGTGAACTGTGCATCTGTATGAGAAACAGTTAATTTGCCGAAGTCATATAAACCTTCAGCAAATATTGTAAATCAAGATTCTCACTAGACGATGAAGCTGAAAGGATTTGCTTAAGGAGGAACTCACGCTTAGGAAATGAAGGGTTTGTTCAACGACTTCTTCTCAATAAATCACCTCCCCCATTACTGACCCCTTACTGTCATACAAAATAAACAGTCGCACCCCCCTTCCGGTCTAGTTGCTCCAACAAAGTTTTCAGCGGGTTGCCCAACAGCCTCTGGTTCGAATCCCCTTTGGGGTTTAGGGAATCACCGGCATTGCTCTGTGTCCTGCAGCGGTAACGGCCTTACACTAAACTAGGGACGTTTTCGGTTTGCGTATTGTTCGGGTTATCGATTGAGGTTTCTCGTTGTTTTCCTCGGCTTTACATTCAAATAAACCCCATTCGTCTTCTTCAACATCCTTACGTAGGCGTCAATCATGCTTACCTTCTTATCTCAAACGACCTTGAACTAATACAACATCGTTAAATAACGTAAGAATCAGTAGCTCATTATCTCATTATTTATAAGATCTAACGACAATATAATTAATGGCTGCATTGAGTTCAATAATTTTACCCCATTTAAAGCAGAAGCTTGCCTACGTAAGATTCAAGAACTGGTAAACTGCCAGTCAAGGATGACGGGAAATCCTAAAATAGTAAATATTCACCAACCAAGCTACACAAACAGCATTGCCTATTACATCGATAGAATAGATTCAGATCGTATCTCGAAGAAATCACAACACTTCACCACTGCAAAGATAAATTGGTAAATGTGAGTTTAATATCTCAGGTGCAGATTAGCTTTCTAAACAATGACTTTATCTTCAATAGACACATGGGCAAATGTAAGATGCAAAATCTCAAATAAAGCATACCTCTAACACGAGTAGACTGCTTCTCCCGCCCACTACCTGCCTACCTAACGGCATCCTAACGATTCTAAAATTATATAAATATAAATTATATGCGGGAAATTTCCATGTGATTAAAACTGGTAACAATTTGACAAAGTCTACGTCTTGTATATTAAAAAAACTCCTTCTCAAACACCTTCAACCAAGGTATTTTACTCCCTTAAGATGAGAGACCCATACAGTCTTTAAAACAAGACATAATTAAAGTTATGAGACATTTAGACATTACACTGGGACATATACATTTCTCCTTTGTTTCAGCCTATAATCATCGTACATAAAGCTGGTGGATGGCGAACTTAGCGTTTCAGCACGTTAACAGCGTCTCCACAGCAACGCAGCCTCGTCATGTGACACAAACACCATTTGATATGCATTAGGAATCGCTGCAGCTTCTTGAACGGGTTTGCTAATGGCGAGCTGTGATAATAAGATTTGGCCACGCTGGACTCTGGAGGTTTCTAAGCACTGCTGACGGCCAGTACTGGGGAGGAACTCTGAAAGCACCCCATTTTAATTTGATTCGCTGCTGTCATGAAGGATCGGTCGAACCTTCACAGAGGAGGAACTGTGACGTATTGCTAATTCAATAATCCGGTACTTCATAAAAGAGCTTCGTTGTGTTGCATAAAGGTAAAGGGTACTGACATGAGCAAAGAGTCTAGATGCATCGTCATGTAACAAGAAGTTCTGTAAAAAAGGAAAACTTTTAACTGTCCTTAAATATAATGGAATCTACACGGCAAATAACAGGAACGCATTAATACAAAATTATACAATTTAGTGATCCATTTCACTGCATAGTTGTCACAGGTACAGATTCCAACTGCGTTATTTTTGCCCGACGTTTTATAAAAACTTTTACAATGTCGCTATATTTACACTAATTAACATAAAAATCAAGTAATTCATACAGAGTGAACACTGAGGTTTTCACGGCGGCGAGTATGAAGATGGCTGTCTTCTGGGTTTTTACTCCGTTTACCTACATTTCAGAGGTGCTTGCTGCCTCCATCATCATGGTTAAGATCACAAGCACGTCTGAAATTTCAGTAAACTTCTACTAGACTACACGGCGCAGTAACCCAGGAGACAGCCATTACTTCTGATTGGCAATGCTGCTGGTGTTAGACTTCTCACAAATGACCACGCGACTGAATCAAATTCAACGGAAACTCGTCTTGGTAACATACTAACCGACAGACAGAAGCAGAATGCGCGGTCTTCCTGACACAGTCTCTGAATTTAAGGAATATACAGTGTCTAAAGAAGGCATGCCAGATATCTTTCTCGACAGACTGTACATACGTAAGCAGAAAACGACTCTTGTGATAAAACCGAGGGGAAAATACGTGACGTAGAAAAGAAAAACTTTCTTAACTTGGAAAATGTTGCAGCAGGCATCGCCATAATTCCCCTGAAGAAAGTGGATGGTGGAGAAGGAAGAACAGGAAGAAAATGTTCCTACAGATAGCTGATAATGAGCACCACGCATATTGCTTCCACCAATCACCGCAAGATGGCTCTTAGCACACACAAGACGTTCACAAAAAATCATAAAGAGGGAAACATGGCTCCTCTATTAATAACAGATTAAGAATGCGAGAGTTAAAATGTATCAACACTTCTTATGCGAATTATTTTGCAATCTTTTAGGGAAGTTAATTACTTGGCTGAGTGACGGAGTTTAAAAATTAAAATGCCGCAGTTAAAATTCTTCCTTTTGAATTAATGTTTCTCTTTTAGCAGTTCGACAATTTCCGTTCACACAGATAATTTACTGCGTTTAAAAATTAATTTGAAATTAACACAAATCGTTTTCGGGTTGTTCCAGCGCTGTGGATCTAATATGATACAGTGCATTACATAAACAGAACCTTATCATTTGTAAGCGTTGCCTAATATCATTAGGAAGAATTTGTAAACACAAAGAAAGATAACATGAATGAGACAAGTAGTAGGCGTGGGGAAATTAAAAATTCACATACAATTTTGTATGAAATAAATTAAGAATATGGGATCTCAATACGGAAAAGGCTCTTGTGAAAAAAACCTGTGAAGTTCTGAACTGAATTAATTTGTCATGATAGGAGATTTTGCGAACGAAGTGATTAGCCGTCAGGATTACAAAAGAGGCAGGACATTTCTTGATTTTTTGTCTATCAACTGCTCAAGGAAGATCTTCAAAATGTAGGTGGTTAGTTGCTTTAGTCAATTATCTTGTTTATTTATCTTAAGGTTTACAAACGGTCTGTTACTGTGTGTGTTGTGTGATAATATGATTCTTCTTATTTATTTTTCGGCTATAATTGAGTTAGTGCAAAGAATTACTATTCATGTTAAGCTCTTTATTATTTAGGATTTGAGGTTTTCGCGTCGGGGCGTCTGAAGATTTCTATCTTCTGGGTTGTTGCGCCGTGTAGTCCGGTAAAAGTTTACCGACGTTTCAGAGGTCCTTGCTGCTCCATCACGAGGGTGATCGCCCTGATTATGGAAGCAGCAAGGAGCTCTGAAACGTCGGCAAACGTTTACCAGACTACACGGCGCAACAACCCAGAAGAGAGCCATCCTCTTTTATTTATTATTATTATTATTATTATATTAACCTTTTACTATGCCTAAGCCCCCTCCCCAGTAAAGAATTGTATGATGATAGACATAGGGGCGAAGAGGTCAAATGAAATGTGCTGACAGACAAATGCACAGCGTCTCCATTACGTGTTTAATGCGTGTCTTTCTTCTAGACGTTTCTGGAGTTGCCATGTTGGTGCATATCGCTCGCAGTTTGCATTATTAATATTAAAAACCCCGGCCTTAAACATTCTCCCTTTCTTTCCACCTACAACCTGTTATACATTCTAATTCCAGCGCCCCTGGGGCACAAACGAGGCGCGAGTGTTGTCTGTTTCTCATCACTGGGGCTTCGTTTCCTCCCCTCACCCCCGACTTTGTCCTCTCTTAATATTCGTTCTTTGCGCTAATTCCTATGGAGACCCCTTCCACCACCATCTAACCTAATTTAGACCGCGAGATGTTATGAGTATAAAAAAGTAGTGAAAATGGAGAGATAAAAAGTATTTAAAATTGACGCCTGAAGTTTTGCAGCGCTGAAAGCAATATTCAATAATTAAATGTAAAAATTATTCTCTAAGATAAAACAGTGAATCCTAACTTTGAGAATACCGTTCTGCTTATAAATGAGGACTGTATTAATTTATGTGCCAGGAGTTGTATTGACTTTTGGGTTTCTTACGGCGTGGGCTGGCTAGAACAAAGGAAGTCACACGTAATGATAAACGAGTGTTTGGAATAGCGCTCCAAGTTCAGCACAGGAAGGTCGAAGGGGCGAGATGAATAAAAAAAGTGCCAACTGGTCAACAGGAAACAATGAATACGATATTGAAGTAATTAATACAAACTTAATTTCAAGACGAAAATTGGAACATTATACATTAGACACTCTGAGATCGTTAAGAGTGTAGGAACCAGGAGAGGTGTTATTTTTGCTGATATAAATGCGGTAGTAGAGCGAACTTCTGGCATGCTGCCTGATGAGAAATCTCAATAAATGGACAGTGTCTAACATAGTATTATCCTAACATAAAAAATACAACAAAATTTTTGACTAAAGTGTAACGATATGGCTTCAGTTTGACAGTGACTCTCATTCCAGTATGTGGGTTCAGTGAATGTGGGAGGAGAAGCCGAATAACGTATAGACGCGACAGTGGAGCCATGATAAGTGTCAGATTGTGAGGAGGTTTCGCGCTTTGATTTATGTTACGAGTATCGGCAACATGGCGACTTTCTTCAGTGCCAATAGCTTCAGAGTTTTAAAATCTACCCTGATTCTAAATCGAAAATACGATTCCACAGTTCAGAGAGGCCCCTTCACTTGAAAAGGACTGGTTTGTTAAGCTGGCCTACGAGGCACGAACGATACATTCAAACATATTCAAAGCATCCATAAAACAATTTAACCTAACCTAATCCAACCTCTTCCGTAAATAAATACTATAAAAATATTATTAAATGCTTCAGGGCGGTCAATAAAGTTACCATGGCGACCTACAGCTGTAACATGCCTATTTTAAGAACTCGTCTGAAATCTTTTTCCTGAAACAACAGTGAAGACATGTGACCAAGTCAAGAACAAAAATATTTTCCTCGCCCATTCTCTTTTATATTTGATCTTATTGTAGATACAAACTC
The DNA here is from genome assembly GCF_000696155.1 of Zootermopsis nevadensis. The sequence goes on along the minus strand of NW_019060165.1, from coordinate 599,834 downwards.
TCTGTTGCAAAGCTAATCACACTACAGATAGGCCTATTACATTTAAAAGAGTGAAAAGCTACCAATCCTTGTATTCCGTCAGATACAGACTACATCACATCGAAAAACATTATAAAAGTTTAAGATATTACAACACTTCCTTTCTCCACCACTAACCACTATTGAGAAATCCCACAAACTCCAATTTCCGATACACACAGGCCATAGGAGCAGTGATCATTTCATTAAACACTAAAAACTTATCACTGTAATGTCAATGGGTTGTGTTTTCTTTGCGGTAGGAAATCAGTCTTTATATATAAATTGTATGTACTGTACTATATATAGGGCTGTGTGTTTGTTACCGGTGTTGAATCTTGGATTATGAGACAGTTTAGGTCAGAATGTTCTATGTTCTAACCGTGTCATTTATTTCGGTGAGGCAATTTTACCAGCCCAGTCCTACCCCCTTCCATTCCCGCCCATATATTCCCCGTCTCTGTTCCAGAAAGCCATCATCGTGAAACGACCAATAATTTTAAATAATTGCCCTTGCGCTGTCACGGTTTTGTCAGTCATCAATCAGGCCCGTGGCAACTGCCAATTTGGAGTTCTCCCTCTTCTTTGGAATTTCTGTTTCCTCTCGCGGTCTCCTTCAGAATCACGCGACTTACATTGTCGATAAGAAGGGACTTGCAGGACTAGAGATCGAAAGAATATGGAGCCTACACGAAGAAGACGGACACAGGAATATTCCTTACGTTGCAAGACCGAGAAACGAAGGCTATAAATGGGTCAGACCCAGGGAGTACAAAAAGTCACCAGTTCAATGCTAATTTGCACTACAACCCCGTCAGGAAACCAGGCAACAGAAAGGCATGTCATATTTCCCAACAAAAATCTCATAATCACTATCGGTATAACAACTTCGTCCTTTAACCCTTTAAAACCCAGAGGGAATTAATTACATGTAACAGCCAGGAACTTTGCATTTTGTATTTATGGATTTAATATGATTTTAAAAGTAAACAGGGATTATTTTCATAAATAGCATTAACCACTGATGATGACCTATTGAGGTCGAAACGCGTATGGCAATAGTGTCTCTCTTTTTATAGTGTTAATAGTTGTTTGTTGCTTATTTTATATTGTAATGATGAAATAAGATTTCTCTAAGGTACGGACGTCAATTCTTCAGTATTATTTAGACGAGCTTTGCCTTCAAAGGGTTAAAGGGATGAAGCAAGAGGAGAAATGATTGGTTCGTTTCATTCTGATAAATGAACACAACCGCTCGTCTGCTTCGTGGGCCGTGCAAAAACTTAAACCAGAACTCGGAGTTGAACTGGAGAGAGAGAGAGAGAGAGTGTCAGATAATAGAATGATTCTCGCGCAGAACTTCATGTCATTGTTTTGCTTTCTACCAAAATCAGCGAAGTGTGGCGAATCTTAAATTAAGAGATAGTGGGTCAATCATAACACAATATGATTGTCTGGGTTCATTATCAGTGTAGCTTCTCTCTCGTTCTCACGTTTCGTCTCCCCAGTGAACGAACGTTAATCAGTATTCCTTTCAAACACTGAACGCGTTTGGTGTGGGTCAGGACACTGAATGAGGAAAATAAGGACAAGAAGGAAAACGAAAGAAAAGCAAAGATTACGCGGCGAAACCACAACACATATTCTGCTTTCGTTCACATAATTACAAAAGAGCAAAATGCCAGATTTAATTAGTAATCACCGAGGCCGATTACAACTTATTTCTAACAGGCAACAATTTGAAAAATTATGTAAAAGCATCTGTCGGCTGAGTGACTGTGTTTCCTATTTTTTATTGCTTCCTTTTTCTCTCCCCCTTTATCTGAGCCCTTCCCTCTAATTCCCTTTGTATTACATGTCTAATTGTTCTGTCTCTCTTGCCCGTTTCTTCGGTCGTTATCTTTATGTCCCGGATTCAGCTGTCTGTCTGTCGTTGTGTGTGTGTGTGCATGTATAATGCCCTCTCTCGTTAAATTCACAGCTCACTCAACGCCAAGCAATTGTTTTACACAAATCTACCTCACATTCATTTACTTGCCTGTCTTCGTCCTGATCCTCATCTGCCTCCACCTCCGTTTTTTCGTCTCCACAACCTTCGACTCTCTTTTCAGCCGTCGCCACAGAATGTCGTTGCATATCACAGCGTTAACGCTAACGCTCGTGAATAACGACGCTGTTTTTAAATACTTTTTATACATTGTTCCTACAGCATCCCAGGCAGGTAAAAAGCATTAATTAAAGAGCTGGGAGGGTAAATGAGATTAATTAGAAGTGAGTTCCACATTCTGTGTGAGTGAGCGAGCTAGGGTGGGTAAGGATGTTGGCAGATATGAGAGCCACAGTTGACAGGATGACTTAGTGCGATGTCGTTGCCCCCCCCCCCGTGGCAGCGACCCCTGACTCTAGTCAACTTGCAGGGTGGCAGCAAACCACCCTCACCTCTACTAACACGTATTCAACCCTCTGGGGCACCAGGTTACAGTCAATGATGCGTATCCACACGTCTACATCAGCAAGTAGACACCAGATCATTACTTTCGTGTTTATTCTCAAACTGCTTTTTATAGTATTATTCTTTTCCTTCCATTTTCGTAATATCTTTTATTTTCCTTCATCTCTCCATTCTTAAAATTCTTGTCCTTCTTTTCCAGATAATTCTTTCCTCTTTTATTTCACATTTTCTCTATTCTATTCTATTCTATTCTATTCTTCTTCCTTTCCTTTGTCTTTTTACAATGTCTCTTCATTTTCCACAGCCTGTTTTTCTTTATTTTCCTCGAGATGATAATGTTGCGTCATATTGTGATGATTATAATTGTTTAATTTTAACCGTCTAATCACAATAAAATATTTTATTAAATATTAAAATATTATTACTACAATTAACATTTAATATTTAAAATATATTAAAATGATGCATCATTTTAATATATTTTAAATATTAAATGTTAATTGTAGTAATAATATTTTGATATTTAATAAAATATTTTATTGTGATTGGACGGTTAAAATTAAACAATTAAACAATTTATTTTCCTCATTCTCTCTCCCGCCATTCCACTTATCAGTGTAAATATGTGTAATGAATAAGTAACTGTATTCTGTTTTACAAAATAATATTACCAAATCAGCAAGAAAATAAAACGCACGTTCTACATTTCACTGAAACTAAAGAAAAAAAGGGTTAAGTACAAGAAGCGACAAATCAGAAATTATTGTCAACAAGCATAAAATACAGTTTTTGAGCGGTATAAATTTTTCGATTTTTCTTTTCCTCTCTCTTTCCACTCTGTCTCTCTCTCTTATTTTATTTATTGTTCCTTTCGACGATCAGGCTTAATTCATTCTTACTCTGACAGAAATTCTGCCAGAGACACAATTCACGAACTACGCTGTGGATAGAAACTGTGTGAACAGAAAACAAATATTCAAAAAGAATACTTCAACTTACCCACTTTTACAATTTTCGTTTCCGCTTAAAATAAATTACGTTTACTGGACTCATTCTGTATTGGTTTCTACTGGTAATATGAAGAAGACTAGAGACACTTTCTGTTTCCGGCCAGATTTTTCTCGTTTCTTCCAACATGAGAAGCTATGCTACAATAACATCACACACACAGACAGAACAGGGCACACAACACTGTTCTGTGCTTAGGACAGATGGAAGAAAGATCTTGTTATAACTGAGTACTAACGAGAATACTTTTAATCTGAGTAGGGCTGTTTGAAAATAGCGACAAAGTTTTGTCTTCCTTGTCAAACAACTTAGTTCCCTCCCCACCCACCACGGCAACACCTTCATTCATGTTTATTGTTATGTAATATTGCGTTCTGCTGTTTTCCCATTATGTACAACACACGAACCTGCATGGTGATGTTGAATGTTTATGAGATGCTGAGGGGTACGCAAAACAAGTGAAGCCAGGCTGCACCCTTTCCAACAGCCGACCAATATCATTATAACACGCTAGGGATCGAAATTGCAAGTGGGAGCTGGGGTGCTTATTTGCAAATGTTGGCCGATTTATTTGGCCACTACCAACGTTTTCAGTGTACCGAGTGTGTTAAACCAGTTCACCTTGTTTATCTCGATGTCCTGTTCAGCAATACAAGGGCTTCAGAGCACGTGGATTTCGGGTTATAACATCACAGACGCGAGCACAAGTATTAGACGAGGGTGAGAAAGGTGTTTTGTAAAACTGCGAGCAGTTCATTCGACAACCGCAGAAATAAAAACAGTATTTATATTTTCATTCCTCGCTAACTACATTCTTAAGTTGATAATTAAATAGAGTAATATGTAATTAGCTAAATAATCAACTAATTTACTGATTATCTAGCCGAAGAGCTACCTGGTTTACTAGAAAGTAGATGACTAACTAGCTTAATAACTACCTGAAACAACTACTTAGCCTGCTAAGTACTTGCAATACCAACAAAAGTAGGTAAGTATGTAACTTATTTAATATCTTTCTTACTAAAGAACTAACTATCAGGCTTAGTAACTAATATATAACTAACTTATGTAATAATAAACTAATTAGCCTGCATACCTATGTTACAAAGTAACTACTTCTTGCGTAAATTACCAACACAATGCAATAATATTATCTACTAAAAATGTATATGTAAAGTAAATCCAAGTTTTCAAAATAAATGACACAAATATACGGGTTTACGACACCCGTTGTACATCAAACAACATTTTTTGAATTTCTTTCTTAAATTATCATTACAATTGAAGGAGTTAAGTCACCCAGAAAGGGATACGTTTTACGGCCGTCAAAATACGCCAGTGATTTATCTAAATATTATAAGAAGCATTTTAAGGAACATAAGCTTTGTAAGTTCTTCCCGGAAGTTCTTGTTTATAAATGAAGTCCAACAAGTTCGGCAGTCCCTTAGGAAGGTATTATGCTTCTATTAACACTGTGCGCTTGTGGCCAACCCCTCCCTAGCTTCTTGGAGACTACGTTCACTCTGTAACGGCAGAACTTCTTTAGAGTCAAACGACTTTCTATAACAAGAAACGATAGTATGACGTCACAGCATCTTGGATCAGACAACATGTGTTCAAGACACAGCAGACTATTGTCCCTAACAATTATAGGCAATTTAGTGGTAAGATATTACACAAACCGAGAGTTTAAATGAAATTTTAACTTAAGAAATTCAGTTGGTTATACTTGCATAATTATTTGTTAAGTCCAGATGTTGCCACCCAATTATATCTTATCATCACATTAGAGTTTCGTATGTAAACTTACATGAACCTTTTGCATGCTACCAACAATATATTTTTATGAAGTTGCAATGGCTTCTTTAGTTCCGAATGACTGTTATTTGGCCGTAATTATAATTTTTAATTCTGTTTCTTCATATCTTAGACGGCGTACCTGATAATCTCTGCTGTTGTAAATTATGCTGAGGAATCACACACTTTGTCAACGATGAAAAATTAACAATTCTTAATATCTATCCCCAGTGTTTAACTAAGCCCCACGCCACGCATATATAAGGGGTAGTGAGAATATAATTTGCAAAAATTGTTTTTGGGTTTTTGCCCATCGTCTAAATTATAGAATAATAAAAATACAACATTTCGGCAGTTGGATTCTGCTCCCGTCCGGGTGAAAGAGGTGAGAAAACGGATAGGAAGCCAATCTGTTAGACCCCAAGTGAAATTTTTTTTAACTTTTGTGTTAATATTATTTCCCCTTCCTGTCTCTTGCATGAGGGTGTCTGTTAACGCAAAACTGTCGAGTTTTAACGTCGAAATGTAGAAAAATCATTGAAACGAATATATTTGGCCGGATGTTTTTTATTCACCATAATTGTGTGAATGATCTGTCGTTTTGTTCCATGCCAACTGTTTCAACGTACGTGTATAATACCAAAACCTTCTAATGGTTGTGACTCACCTCTTTACTACGGAGGTCACTTTTAATCAGTTGTTTGCAGAGACAGTTTCTCTTTGTGAGGAAATGTCTGGCGAGTAGAACTCTTGTGTGGCTGGTCAAATGGGTAAAAATTTGTCAACTCTTGTCCTTGAACAAACGAAAAAGACAATAGTTTTCTATATAAAGTTGGGGGCCGAAAGAGAAGAGAAATATCTGAGTTTCCTCACCAGTGTTTCCCCGCATGTTAACACTGTGACTGATCCATGCAACATCTACTGTCAAGCTAAGCATAGCTTCGATCTACTCTGTAGTTTTGGTTGACTAATTAGATGAGACGAGAGGTCGAGAGATAGGAAAGGGTTTTAATTAACATTCCTGGCCTCACCTTCTCCGGAGAAGCTGCCTCCTCCTTCCCTCCTCCTGGTGCAAATGAAAGGCAATAGCTGCCAAGAAGAACGATCCTACTGATACTGTACCCTATTTTTGTTTCCTAATTGTTGAATTAATTCTCTTAGAAGAGGAGGTTTCTCTATGGACGACATGAACTCCAACATCACACAAACGGATGGGCAGATTGTGGGACGGGAAGAACCTTCAGTCGCTGTCGAAGTTCGGGGTCGGGTGGGGAATTTCAACTTGAGAATCACATTTCCAGAGACAAGCGTAAGTTAGAGAAAGAGAGGCAGTGAGAAAACCACCTCTACGAACTATTGACATTTTCTAACTGTACGAACTTTAGGTGAGGGTTAAAATAATTGAAGATTTTGAGACAAGTAATCAAG
>NW_019060165.1:539307-583803 GCF_000696155.1 Zootermopsis nevadensis | reverse complement strand
TCCTTAAGTACACTGTACAAGCTTCAAGTATTGGTGAGATGGCATTAAGTAAGACGGACGTCAGATTAAAAAGGAAGCATGTAACTCCATTGAGCAAAGAAGTTGATAGTTGCTCAGCTGGTCAAGGAATTCATCTCGTTTTGTGTAACCCGAGGGATAACTACGTTATGCATAATAGTCCTCGACTGGTTTTCATCTAGAATCAGATGATTGCACTTCATACGTTACACTGTGTTTAAGATACATTTTAATATTATCCCCATCCCTACGCGCGGGTCATCCAAGTGGTCTCTTTTCTACAAGTACCCGACAAAAATTTTGTATGCATTTCCCAACTCTATCAGTTTCCTTGTTTTCATCATCACAATAGCTGGCGAAATATAAACTTAATTATTTCCTCATTATTTACTTTTATCATGCTAGTGTTTCTTTAAGTTCAATTTCCCACCGCCGTTTTATAACACTAAATCCATGCTTTTACCATTTATTTAATTATACGTTAACTGATCTTGAAACAAATAATATTGCTTGTCCTGAATTTTCGTCTTGGGAGCAGGGGCACTCTAATTATAATGGTAAAGTAAACAAGGTTTCCCCTTGTTTTATTAAACACCACGCCGTTAACCGTATGACCTAGGGACTATATGGAGGTGCGAGGTCAGCTTCATGCCCCGGACGCTTAACCCCCGAGAAGGGCCCACGGCAAGACCCTGGGTCGGTCCCAGAACCTGTCTGGACGCTGAGTCTAAGACAAAAATCAGTTGCCACGGGTTACCACACAGTCTACCATTCAAACAACGGACACTGTCCAACATAATTGGCACATTCTTACCGTGTGACAGGGTCGTCTCGCCTGCAGTACAGGGCCCTACCTCTTCAGCAGTAGCAAGCCAGCTAGTAGCTAAAGCTGTTTGATTTGTTGCCGCAGTTAATTGAAATCCTGGGGCAATTACATCGTCGGTAAGTATGATGGCAGCCGAGTAAGAGAGACGGAGAGCTGGGGGTTCCAGCGGGTTCCAACTGCAGTATCCACATAGCCGGATATACCCCTTCCCCTCCCCCCTTCCCCTCCTCGAGGCCTTTTATACTGAGAAAAGTGTATGTGAGGGAAGTGAATGCAAAGCCTGATTTACGTTTTTCCTCGAGACAGATTTTAATGTTATTTCGAGTCACAAATTGTTTAAATAGCGCTATGACTCAAGGCGTTGACGTTAACTGAGGCTCATTAGAATCCACTGCGCTGGCCTGATATTTATTCATAATATTGAGATGAGCTCTCCTTCTTTCTCTTTGCCTCTCCCTTTACCGCTCTCTCTCAACCTCTTCACACCAAATGAGTAAACGATCGAAAGGCAGAAAGGTGGGAGGGAGGACGAAGGAGAAGAAAACTTAGAGAGAAAGGATGAAATAAGCTTTAAAAGCAATTGCTTGCGGTTATCTTGCTCAAAGTATGCTACCGAAATTGACTTCTACTTCTGTATGAATTACATTAACTTTTCGCGTGGGATATTAGTGAAATATTATGAATGTTCAAATTCTGGGAAGAGATGCAGTCACTAGCGGAAATTATTCTTATATTTGAGAAAGAAAATTTGCTGTTTCTATTGATGGAACATGACTATGAATGTAGTCGTTAAATACAAACTTCTCCAGTGGTTTTATTTTCTGTTAAGTTTGGGTAAGTACCGAAACGTCCACTAAAGAAACAGAGACAGCGGAAACTGGGCAGTGTGTACACTACTCAAGAGTGGAAATATCTTCTAGGTACGTACTTCGTGATTTACTTTTTTATGGTTTTCCACTGTTCCTGTAGCGAGTTACCGAGATAATATGTAACCTGCTGGCTCCAGTCCGTCATTTGTCTTTAAACAGTCGTAGTGCAAGGATGTCTTTTTCAAAAGTGCAACGAGTGTCCATTGTCGAATACTACCTGACACCTTGTTTATACATAACTTGTCAGGATGAGCTTGGGGGAAATATTTCCCTATTCTCCCTTGCCAAACAAATCGACATTATCTCTTCCGGTGAACCGTTTCTCTGACACAGAAACTCTTAACCGGGTTGCATCTAACATTAGGAAAAGAACTTAAAGCGGTGGACATCCCAACAATTACCGTAACGCTGCAATATGTTTTCTGATTTTGAAGAATGATTTCTTTGGCAAATAGAAAATGTGTCTCTCTACATATACTACACGGCGCATCGACCCAGAAGACCGTGTTTAAATCCAAAAAACGTCTACGAATTGCTAGAAGGGCATCCACCAGTCACGACTAAGCAGACGGCAAGGCAAGTTAGCCTATTGACTGCTTACCACTAACCGACGAAAAACTTCGTACCTTTAACTCTCATCAGTTGATGCGTCTCAGCATGGGACATTAGCATTCCTGGTTTCGGCGCAAGTCTCTTCTGCAGGAGTTCTACTTTTGCAAACACCCCCCCCCCCCCCAAGACAACTTTTTTATCCGCTGAAATATCATCCAAGAATCGCTGAGTAACAGCGTTGTGTAATTGGACGGATAACATAGAGAAGTAACTGGGGGTGGGGGCTGAAGAAACTTTCAGCTGGAAGCGAAAATCGCGAACTCATTTGCATACCATTTCTATAGGAAATTCGAATAGGACTTGGGATGGCTGGGGTGGATACGGCACATGCAATGGGAACACGCGAATCGCTCGGGGCTACGTGAGGGGTGGACAACCCGAGTGACGGAAATGGCTTCTACTGTCACCTCACGCGCAATGACAAAGCTGCAAAGTAAGCTTTGTGGCTACAGTTTATTCTACTAGATCAAGCATAGAGCAAATTAATTAGCAAATCTAGAACGAGCTTATTTAATTTGAGTGAAATGTTAAGGGTTTATAATGCGAAGTCTACTCTTATAAAGAAAGGTTGAGTTAACACTTTTTATGTACTGACATGCATGTAACTGACCAATATTTTCAACGCCATCTGTTAAAATAACTATGAAGCGATCACTCAACAAAACAAAATATATCACTCTTATGCACTTATCTACTTGTAATGGAAAAAAATAAAGGATCTTTTCTCAATAAATGACATGATATTTGGACACAACATTTCAGAAAACAGTATTCAAAATCCAGTTGATGTGCACAAACAGAATATTTGAGAGGGGAACACACAAGCAGACCACACGGTGATCTCGTAAGCATGTCCTTTTACCTTATGAAAGCCAAGCAGACTAGCATATATACATAATAAAGGTAACTTAAAATATAAATCAGTTACTTTGAAATGAAGAAGACCGAGACGTGCAAGTAAAAACAAAGTTTTTATTCGAAGAAATTCGTGGAGAATAAGAAAGCCTAAACGGGTAAATAAAAAACTTTGTGACCTGAGGAAAGTGACGAAGGAGGAATAGACCTTAAAGCATAAGCAAAACACTGTCACTCGCATTTCAGAATAGAACTCAAACTCAGTATTTCCTTACAGTACTTTGTTACCATGAAATCCGAGCGGAAAAATTCGTCATAAAGCAGGTTTTCAGGCTGACGTCACATTAAAGAAATCTGCAGTGCAGCATTCCAAGATTATTCGCCCATCTCACGACGTGGCATACTGCCGTTGTATGATCTATAGCTGACAAACCGCCGCCATTTCTTAATGACACTGTCAACCATTCTTTGATTTGTGACGCTCAAGTTTCGATTAAAGACATCACTTTCAGCCTTGTGAGAAATATGGTAGTTCTCGTGCAAGCTTGCAGCTAATGGTCCCAGTAGCTATTGGGTGGCGGGATGAGAGATGGGCTAAAGTAGAAAGCTCTGACGAGTGATACAGGGTATTCAGAAATTTAACCTGACTTCTTCAACTGAAGTGAGACACTACATTACTAATTAACTTAAAATTATTCATTGTCAGGACTTTTTCCATCGTCTGTTATTTAAAACCACGAAGTTTCGGAGGCCGGTTTTGTCTCCATCTTCAGGTGAGAGGTACCTACTCTGTTGGGTCCCTTAGATAGAGCTAGTCTCTGTCACTGTCCAGTGACAGAGACTAACTCTCACCTGAAGACGGAGACAGAAACAGCCTCCGAAACGTCGTGGTTTTAAATAACAGACGACGGAAAAAGTCCTGACTATGAATAATTTTAAGTGTAAACTACCGTCTTTAAAACCCTTTAGAATTGAATTAATAATTAAACTCACAACTGTCTAAGAAAGTAAGGTAATAACCTAGCATTTAACTAATTAACCTTAGCTGGCTAAGCAACTTATGAACCAATCAGCTGTCTATGGTGCTCACCTGGTCAAAAAATTTCATATTTTTATGGATTGGGAAGGTCAGTTACCATGTTCACAAACCCTCGCCATAAGAACTTATTTTGAGCCAGTTCAGTCCAGCCCACACACTCACATCTAAGATCCAGTTTATTATTATCGTATATTTTAGCCCAAGTATCTCACATCTTCTTTTACGTTCTAAATTTTAGATAAGAAATTTGTAATGATTTATGACTTATCACTTTGATTGAATTTCCAATTTAAAGGACCCTATTTTTGGTCTATACAACGAAACCCTTGTAGGAAATATAATTTTCCCCTGTTGTCTCCACATACAGAGGATACTGATTAATTAACTAATCCCTAGGTATTTGGAGATGCTGTTTCAAATACACAGTTTATACAGCATCTATCATGCAGGAAGATTAAGATAAATAATGAAAATGCAAGAATTATAAAAAGGCTGTCTTAGTCGATTTAAAATTGTGCCACTCACCCTATCTGTCACTGATGATGGACACAGAGACAGGGACCGAAATATGAATTTTTTATTCCGCATTGATGAGCATAAATGCGGAAGACTTATTTTTATACTGCAGGACAACAACAGAAGTCTTTATAAATGACCGGAAAGCTTATGGTAGGCAATAGTACTTAAGTCACTGTTGTCCTTAGGTTCGAGTATAATGTAAAGCCTCTCTGGTTTTAATACAGTGGCATTTCACGGAGGAAGCAGGCCGTCGTACGGGTAAAATACGATCTACAAAGTAATATTAGCCTAGTCCTATTATAGCTGCCTGGGTATTTAGAGAAATGCAGGAAAGCCCACACTAGCATTCATTAATCACATACTCACAAATAATACGGACAGTTCAAATTATTTGCTCTGCTTACTTAAAAAAGTACTTTGTGAGTTCTGTATCATCCCTGCAGGCACCCTCCACCCCTAAAATTCTCACATCTTGCGTCTTCACCTCCTACACCTCGTGAACAAGTAAAGAGGTGAGAACTGTAGGCTACCGAAATGGAGAAAACGTATTTCTTGAATGCATTTTAGCTATTTTCTATACCTCACTGGTCTCAATGTTCATTTAACACGGATAAACACGTGCTGTAGCCAAGCTGACTGTAACATCGGCATGAATTTGTACATAAACATTTGTTTCCTTGTATCCTGTTTATTAATCGTGTCGAGACATTTAAAAATAAATAATGTAGATTTTAATGAGCTATATTTTGCATGTATTTTACCAGTTTCTATTACGATACGTTATGTGTGAGAAAAGTCGATAGTTTTCGACATAAGCGTATGTGAAGTAGTGGTTACACTGGAACGATAGATAATTAACATTATATTCGACTGCCATCTTTTGGGAAACCCAGTCCAATGCCAAATTTAATTTAAATTCATTTAGTAATTTCCGAGATAAATGTTCTGTTGGCGATATTTCAGGCTCCCGCGGCGACGAATATGAAGACGGCAGTCTTCTGGGAAGTTGCGCTGTGTTGCCTGCTAGAAACTGACTGACGTCATAAGTAATCTTCCACTTCCTGAGAAAAGGGACTTGTTTTTTTGGAATTCTGAACCCACATGAATATCTGTGTTCGGAAATTATGTTTTCGTAAAACAATGGAATAGGCTCAGAAGTGACGCCTTTTCCCGTTCCACACACACGCACAAACATAACTGCGAACTGGCGTAAAAAAAATAGAAATATTTCAATATGTTGCACTAATCCTCTGAAAACGCTCATCCATTACGCTTTCTCTCTTAATCCCAGGCTGGTTTAAGTTCTGTCGGGAGTCTGGAATATGGTAAGAGAAAAGAAAAGTACAGTAATTCATGCACGTGATGTAAACTACCTTGTGGTTTGCTCGCAATGTGCAACTGGAAAATATTTTCTTTTATTACTGTTATCTCACATTTTCTCTTTGGATTTAAGTTTTATTCAAGGGAGAGGGCAAAGCGTTAAGTCTATTTTATACAGTTTAACATCTGCGATTACACGGTGATTTAAAAAACATTAGGTCAGAATTGTTATTCTCCCTGCGACCGTAGGTCATCTGTTCCCAGGCCACAGGACCTCAGAAGCAGCTTTTTTTTATTCTACGCCAATTCGAACTAAAGGCAGAATTACAATAAAATAAAAAGTTTAAATGCAAGTCAAATGGATGATCTAGAAAATATATCTGTTTACGAAAAAATTCCTTGAAGAAGTTATGACGAACTAAAATTACGCATAACGACACTGTTTCATCAGCTACAGAAGTTATATGATTCGGACAGGAAGATAGCCATGAATGCTGTGATCTTAATTCATCTGACTCGGGATAGCGTCCAGCAACAGGCTCTATGAGCTCGGTAATAAACTTTCCGGTTCCATAAAAGCAAATAATTTCTAAGCAGGTGACTAAGTATCAACTGTTGAAAGGTCTAATATATAACAGCAATTTCACGAATTAATCGCGTGTCTATTGGTGTGATAAAGCGTACATTTTGTGGAATAATAAATTAATAACTACGTACATAATATTTACTTTCTGTGTCTTCTTCGTATTGTATCACAAGTAATGAAGAGAAAGACGGCTTCATAAATTCTGTTCAGAAGGCAGGGTATCAGTCCTTCCTAATCTGCACAGCTTGAAACAACACTGCAGAATTAATTGCTATTCACATATCGTCTACAAAGACATGATTTTGATACGAAACTTATGGGTTTCAAAATTCTTTATCCCCTCTTTATTTTTCACTTTGATTGTTTATTTCTCTCATTCTTTCGTTAGTTCATCCTTACCCCTTTTCATCTCGTCTTCTATTTCTATTCCTTCTTCCAATCTTTGTAGTTTTCTCCCTTTGTTTACTTGCTTTCTTTTTTTCCAGTGGTCCATTAACGTTTTCTGCACGTACCTTGTCAAAGACCAGTCCAAATTATGCCCCATTTAGTGCAAAAATGTCCCAGTTGTATTAAAAACAGCGAACGGAACAAAATAATATGAGTAGAAACTATGAATCCTCATGTTGTGTACTAATAACTTGTACTCATTCCTATTAGTTTCCAGATCAAACGCTTTTCGTTTATAAGAAGTATCATCACTCTATACTCTGTACTCTTGGGACCAGGAAATGAGAGTTTACGCTAGACAAAGTTTTCTGTTTAATCCAGGCTTCAGTTGCTTGTATTTTGTAATATTTGTTCTTCACCCCATAAAATGAAACTAGACTGTAATATGTGTTGCGTATCTTGATACTATTTCAGTGATCTCTCTCGGCGAGGCCGTAAAACACGACACATCAGCAATTTGTTTGTGGCTCTATGCAAGCCGGGAGTAATCAAGGAAAATTACGATGTCAAGCTGCCAACTGACACAAAAGCGAGGGTCTATAGCATATAATAATTTAGGGGAAGATCATTAATTAACATCAATCATCATGGTCCCAATGATGCCAGCGTGCGCTAGTGCGATGCGTTTTCATATTTCACTCGCCGGTCGCTCGCGTTATTGACTAATAACGGTCGTATATACTTCTATAATAATTCGGTTTCATTTACACTATAGCTCATAATTTATACCCTGTTGAACGAAGTTTTCGACTATAATTTACTATTATTTACATTTCGATGTGTCGATAATGGATAGCTTTCACACTGCCTTCATGCAGTATACAGAAATGGATGCGCATTGCAAAATTGATATTCGTTTGTGTATTATGTAAATATAATGAACGCATATAATTATCTGCAAACCACGCTTCCCACATGAATTTGTCATTTTATTAGATGAGATTTCAGGTTCTCACGGCAGCGAGTATGAATGTGGCTGTTTTTTGACTTGTTGCATAATGTAGTCTGGTAAAATACCACCGACGTTTCAGTGGTGTCTGTTGCCTCCATGATCAGGAAAATCATCCTGATGGTGGAGGCAGCAAGTACCACTGAAGCGTTGATAAAATTCTACCGGATTACACGGCACAACACCCCTGAAGACAGCCATCTTCATACTCGGCGCCCTGAGAACCTCAAACCTCGTTAACTAAGATCTTATAGATTACTCCAAGATTTTTGAAATGCTAAATAAAAATGGACAAACAGACATTCATCTCCTAAATTTATCCGTGATATACTCATACGCCAACTTTCTCTTGCTTCTAGCTAATAATGTAATTTCGTTGTATCTAACATTGTCCTACAGCGAAATTAATGTGGTGGTAGACATAGAGGGAGTTTACTGTCCTTCCAGACAGTCTACTTACATAATAATACAGTGTCTAAATAAACTACACCGTACAATGATAATTAATAAAATTTATAAAAGAATTTATGATTACAGATTATGAAACAAACATATGTCTGCTGAGTATAATGGCTTGATACACTTTTACATGCGATTGGACTAATACAATTATTACTTCTGTCTCCGGCTACTTCATTGCACTGGAAATTATATTTCATTCACCTGTCAACTGCCTGATCGGCTACCTCACCCAGAGCGCAATGAAACAGTGAATTAAGTGCGTAGAGGAGTTCAATTCGTTTGCTCAGCTTAAAACTACTGGCCTGTAACATTTATCCTGCACTTCCAGTTACTGCATACCATGTTATGAAATATGGAATAAAACACTGCGTTAAGATGCCAGTAATATCTGACCGTGCACCAGTGTTTGGTGTTAAATTTGTGTTCTCTCGTGTCAGAACACAAGATCCGATCCAAAACAGGTAGAGGAATGAAGAAGGAGGAGCAGAATGCGAATCAGAAAAGAGGAAGAGGTAAAGTGTGAGGAAAGGACGAGAAAAGGTAAATATGAAATATAAAATTAGAAGGTACAGAAACTGTAAAACAAGAAGATAAAGCAAGGAAGTTCCGTTATACGTCGACAGCGCATGTATTTGTTCAAAAAACCATGATCCCCCTCGCAAAAAACTTATTTCTTCCTGATGACTTCGTCTGAAGTCACTGTATAAGAACGGATGTTTAACGGAATCCGCAGAGTTAGAAATATGCACGTGCATCACGTAGCTCGGGGTATTACGCAGAACAGCAGCGTTCTCTTGTTCTAACACCAGCGCTTGTAATCTCCCCTTGTGTGAGGTGTGAAGCAGTGCGGTCAGTGTCTTAGTGCAGGATAGGATAGGTGTTAGCAGGCTTTGCTGCGGTGTTTGAGTTTTCAGAAAAGAAATGACAACTCGGCAGAGAGACTTGGTGCTGCCTGCCTGCTCGCTGCGGCAAAAGGGGAATCCCCATCTTAATCCCACAGCACTTTGATGGCGCTCCAGCCATGCAACGCCAGGTACAAGCGGGACATGTAATGCCCCACTGTGCAGCACTTGTATGAAAATCAAGACGCATCTCGGGGTTCTGAAGGAAAAGCTCTTGAAGTGAACAAACAGTGAATGAATGAAAGAGGAAGAAAAGGAAGGAGAGAAAGAAGAGAAAAATAGAATGAAATAATCGAGGAAAGGCAGAAAGAACAAGAAGGAATTAAAGATGTACATTTCTAAAGTATATTTTAGCATGAGACTTCTACGACTATATTAAATTGTCAGAAATAATATAAACATTTCCATCTTTTGTATATTTATAATATTATCGAGCAAAATTTTATGCAGAATTTATAAACAAGTTCGTAATCTGTCTTCATACAACGTTTCACACGACATACCCCCAGTGATCAGATACTGTCAGCACACGTAAAGCTGAATTCTGAAGTCGCCCGGACGCCAAGTTCTCGTCCTAAGCTAAATAGAACAAAAAGTGACTCATCACTCTGATGACGGAAGCAGTAAGCATCTCCGAAACACCGGTCAATTTCTATCAGGCCACAAGGCGCAGCATCCCGGAAGAAGCCATCACAGAAGCTGTCGTGGTCTAATTTAAGGTACTAGCCCTACATCTTCCAGGATCGACTGAGGAGAACCATGAAGTACCTCAGCAAGGACAGCTAGTCTCCGGTCCGAGGAGGAATATTAACCACTCGGCGGCCATGTTTGGCGGAAGGTCACATTCTGAAGAGAGAGTATACATGAAAGTGTGTGGGGAGGGAATTGGCGTTAAGCACACCCGAAACCCGTGCATCCAGTTTGCAGACTTTATAGGCTTAGTCCAGTGCCCCAACAGAACGGTGAAAATGTGGAGCGTTTAGCATTCGTTAATGTCTTATGTTGTCTATTGTTTCGTTATTTCTGAAAATAGCACAGGTTCCTTTTGTCAAAACTCCACAATGAGGTGCATTAAGACCCCAGTAGTTAATTTCCTGCGGTTATATCTACTGTTCCATTCCGCAGAATATGTGCAGAAATAAAACGAAAATACTTAGTCGAGTTTTGAGAGACCCCACGTAAAACTGATCTTCGGAAAAGATACTGCTTGGCCCGTTATTTTCATATCACATAAAAGTTATAATGAACCTCGAGGTAAGGTAAAACAGAGTCCCTCGCGCAAAACTGAACATCACGCCATGTAAACAAACGGGGAAGCGCATTCCTAATCTCTTCACTAAAAGAATGTGAGTGGTCAGCTTCATGTCTCAGCCGCTTTACCACGGAAGAGGTAACGCCGGATAGCCATTTGATAAGCTTCCTAACAAATATCTCATTTCGAGAACATAAAGTTGGGGAGTAAAATTAAGAAGTATAATTTTTCCCACTCACCATATTGTGGGCCTATTACAAAACAAAATTTCAGGACTCTATATCAACTGGCTGTAGCGTCTTTCTCATCTCGTATGTCCACATTGTCCTCGAATTTCGTGTTTTATCATGCTCTGTCTATGTTCATTTCTCATTGTGTAAGACCGAGTTCCACGCCCGCTTGAAATATCAGGTAAAGCTACACTTTTAGACGTTGCAAAATCTTCAATCCTCAAAAGGCCGACATGGGATGTTGGCCCTAACTTAACTTTGGTATATGTACACAATGGAACTGGTATTTATTATTACACTCAGATCGCCTTACCGAGAAAATAACCCGTGGTACCCACATGTTAGGAAGCTGGGCGCACCACGGAGCCAGTCTAGGAGTGACAGCGAGAAGAAAAATTCTGATCCCGCCCGTAATCGAAGCTCCCCATCACACAGTCCACTGCCTGCCACTTCATTGACTGACATATCTATGCACATAGTAATAGGCGGGCCCTACATCAATACAATTAGAAATATTTTGTGCTGTACGTTTTATGAAAGATTTTTAAATGCTACTGTAACTTGATGGAGGTAGTCAGGCATGTAAACTGATGGCACTCCCAGTCTATTATACAATTCCACACAGCCGATAGGGTTGTCTTTATACAGTGTGACACTTGGCTTTTACACTAGCAAAGACCTAGAAGTGACCGATGAGCCCTTGGAGCAGTGTATTGGGGGGGGGGGGTGGCAAACCAAACCACCTCTGTTCTCATACAATTTCAGAACCAAGAGTTAAGTATGTAGGACATCGGCAGGAGTGAGGGTTTACTGGGCATCGTCTCTTTTGCTATTGAAAGCTTTTCCTCACCCCCTCACCCTTCATCCCTTATACACCTTGTGAGAATCGCCCTCCAGAGCCCGGGCGCCACCGTTTTACTGATGTGTTAAATATTCATGCTCCACACTTGTGACCTCAAATTATCTACCAAGGGAAACTCGACTTAGTATGAGAGGTTGAGGAAAAGGGGGGTGAAGAGAAAGGCGAACAAGAGGCTTGCAGAGAAATGAGGCACATAATTACACTGTCGACTCCAATTTCGGCGGCATCTTGCGGAGCTGGCTCGTTGCTTCTCAGTACAGAACATGAGTTATTTAGCGTTATGGCTGTTTTGTGTGTTGGAAACAAGGCTTGTCCTCCTATGCATGATGTTGTTTGTCCCCACTCTCTGGATATAGGTTAGTGCATCTTTTGCCAGGGACCTCACACTCTATAGACTATTCTGCAGAGTGTTAATTAAGAACTAAAATGGTTTAGACAGGTTAATGCAGCTCATCTACTTCCCAGAAATGTGTAGTTAATCTAGGATCAAAGTTCCTTTATGTTCGAACACGTTTTCAAAACTACATTTCCCACTCTGCAGCGTACATATGATTGTGTTGAGACATTTCATGCACTGAACTCATCATACATGCATATAGGGTTGCTGTAAGGCAGTGGTATGTCCTGGGAAAAGTACGATCTTGGCCCCCTCTCTTTGTTTTTAAAGAAAGTTACCATGACAAAATGTATTTAACAAATGCCACAGGACAGGAAAAGATTAAGACACACAGGTCTAATACAAGAATTCATACCATGATGCCACTAATCAGAAGTCCTCAGGAAGAAATTTCTTAATATAGGCCATGAAGCTGCTGTTTCTTCCACTTTACTAATTGTGTCCCTGACAATTAAGGGAGCAATAGGGATTTATTTGACAGTATGTGTGATGATGACATGTGATACAAATACGGGAAACTTACTACAACACAAAATGAAGTATAAGATATTTTCCTGAGATTTTCGAAAAGGCTTGGAAATGTTTATGAACACGTTACCGACTTTTGGGCGGTGGGGCCCACTGGAATTGTGGGGCAGTGGTCAGCTGTTTACCTTACCAATTAGATAAATGGACCCTCCATGCACACACGTGCATACATCAGTACGTAGATAACAAGATTCAATTTGTGCGACTGTAAATATTTTACAGTTGTGTCCCTTGTAAATTTTCATCCATCATTGTTCAATGATGCTTACTTAATACAAACAAATACGTTGCTACTGTACAGGTTTAAGCAAATGTTAATTCTATTTAGTTAAGTACTGACCATTTCAGAAAATGTATAAGATAAAAGAAGAAACAGAATGTGAGGATACTGGATTCTTCTGGCATATTGTAGGGACCTGTGACGAGCTCTTTTCATAAATGGGGGGGGGTATTTCTAGATTAGGCGAACGATTAAGAAGCTGCTCAAGAAGAACCCTGCTGCACGGAGATAGCTTTACATTTTACGATACAAGAAATAATTCAGTAGTTTGTAAAATATAACTGCGACTATGAAATGGTATGACAACACGTCCTCTCACCTGAGGGAGGAGATCCAGAGAGCCAAGCAGAGAAACGACGCGTCTCTAATTGCTGTTCCTTGTCGGCAGTCGACTGCCTGACGTCGACTACGCGGCCATCATGGTTTCTGCAAGAGCTTGTTTCTCAGACAACAAGACTTATTTTGTTAATACACTAGCTTCCTCTTCTCCCCTGGAGACGTAGAAATACTGTGTATAAATCAACAGCTAAACGGTAAACTGGAGACTTGACTTAGGACCTGGGAGCAGTGCATCTTAACTATACTCGTATTGTTACAGGGCTCTGGCAATTAGCAGCACGAACTACTGTCTGCCGTGTTTTAGAGCTCTGATATATTTCTCCGGATGCTGTGTACAGACTTCTGCAGCTCCTCTGTATTCTTAAACTCTTAAACTACTACTGCTACTACCATTGATGATGATAATAATGACACTAAGCCACGAAAGCGTGAAAGGGTATAGAGACGACGTTTTAATACTGAGCAGTACGCAGATGGAGAAAGGCAATGCCAATATAAGTTTTTGGGTTACGGACAACTAAGCGAATATTAAAATTTACCTCTGGCATCGCGAATTGAAATAATTAGATTTAAACTGTGTCCTTGAATTTGCTATACTGACTGGCTAGAGAAAAAATATTGCAAGTGTTGTAACAAACAGTCGGGCGATTAAGAAATTGTCATTTAAGACTCCTCACGAGGTTCTAAAGTCCTCGCGGGAGCCCCAAAACCCTTTGGAGGATAACAAGGTGCCCAGGGGCACACCGCTGGCGATACCTGGCCTAAGTGGTTAACTCAGCAACGAATTTATAAAGACACCGACGTAATACATAATTTCACAGTGTTTCAGAATTTAAATATACTGTTTGCAAGAGCACCAACAAATAAAAGTGACATTCGTGATGAATTCATGACATGAATAAATTCCAAAAGTGTTAATTTTCTTCCAGTTCGAAAATTTTTCCATCCTATTTACTTTCCGAAAGGCAGAACATGCAGAATACAAATTCTGCTCTATTTTTTGTATGGATGCGAAACGCGATTTATTACTTGGAAGGGAAAACGCGTGAATAATAAATAAATAAATAATAAACTGTTCATAAACTTCGTTAAAAGAATGAAACATAAACTTGAATAGGGAAAGGGAAAGGGAATTATGGGTTTGGAGATTAGCGATAAGGTAAATCACTGATTTAAGGAATGGGATTTGATGAGGGTTGACTGACTTCCGTAAACATGATTCAGAACACTTTTGTGTTCCAATTAAACAGGGAATTTATTGACCCCCTAAATTTACTATCAACTTTTAAATTACTACCAAGTACCACATAGTCAGCTAGTCACGCAGGTATCTTTCTGTCTGTCTTCCTTCCTTCCTTCTTTTCATTTTTTATCGTGTATCTTTTCTTTCTTTCAGTTAGATGCAGTATACGTCCGTGGTCCTCTTTTGCCAGTCGCAGAATTGCGTTCCATTCGCAGTGCGCCTACTTATTTCCAACCCATTCTTGCCTAGGTGTGTACTCTAGAGACGAGGGCACAGACTTCTTTCTTATTTGCTTTGATTCATTGTAGAGGGAGCGTCTCCTGCTCAGGGAAGTTAATTCTGAACCGAACCATCGGTGAGGGGACAATCCATTCCAATCTGGCCGATTAGTGTAGGCCCTTTGAGCACTGAAGCTGCCCATTCACACAGCGAGACTTTATGGTGTGGACCGTCGTGGCCAGATGACCAACAGCAATCTTGGACCTCGTAACGGCTCCTTCGTGGGCACACGGGCGCTTCTTGTTTGCATTAACCGATATCCGAATAACAACTCAGAAATGTACCAGTTCAAAATGTCCACGTACTTTGCATGCTTTGATGTCTGTGAGACGTCACTAAATAAAATGTATGTAATACAGTAAAACGTGTATTTAACTTGTGCAATAACATCCTACTTAAATTTATGGAGGTATTCTAAGTATACTTATGTTAATGTTTATGGGATAACACTTTCTGTAGTATCGAATGTAGCGGCCAGGTGATAGGAACAACTGCTTCATGTTCGGGAAGTCCCGGATAAAATCTCGGACCAAAGATCTGCTACCCTAACTAAGGATTCGGTAACTTTCCTCAGTCACTCCAGGTAAATGTCGGTATAGTCTCTTAAAGTAGGCCACGACTGTTTCCTTCCATATCCTTTCCCATCCATTATTAATTAATCATTCTATCATTAGACATCACTTGGTCTTAGCTACTGATAACATCGTTATGTGAATTACGAATGAATAAATAAATAGAAATGCACATTCTATGCCGAGTTAAACAAATAGTAGCTTGATTTTGTGTTTCGGTAGCAAACTCACGATTTATAATTTTGAAAAGTAATAGAAGTTTCTAAACATGACAGCTGATATATAACTAACACAGGCAACTGAATAACTTTCACAGCAGGGCGAGGGATGCATGCATTTTTCATTACGGCTAATAATGTGATATTTTGATTCTTATTTAAAACTAAAATTAATTTTATGATTGAAATAACGTTTCTGTTGTTTGGTTCTTCAATTTTAGTTTTCTTCCTCTCTGTATTTCACGAAATTGGTTAGTGTGAAGTTCCAAATTTGTATTCAGAGAGGCCCTATTCGAACCTCGTTCTACTTACACAGTACCTTGATTTAAGTTTTTCCAAGAATAAATCTGCCTTTCTCACATTCAAAGAGTTTTTTTTTTAAAGGTTACCTCCTTCAGCGTTACAGCTGATTATCGCGGTTGAGTACTTCGACTGTTGCAGTCGTAAAGGCGTTGTTGAACACTCCACAAACCAGCCGTATTAATTTCGTCATGCGTATTACATATCCCGCTCCTCATTCGTCTTGATTCTGTATAATTAATCTAACAATAACAGGCGAAGACTTACAGCTTCCTGTTATGCAGTTTTATCCAGTTATTTCTTACTTAACGTCGTCTCATTTTGTGCAGTTCTGGATGACGTAATGTAGCGGTATATTAAAAACGTAAACAAACTAATGACAACTTAAATCTCTCAAAAAATGGCCGTCTATGTTCCGTATGTGACGGTGTGGTGTATTATACCAATTCTTTCTTCAATCCACCTTTTTATATCCCAACGGAGAAGCAGGAAGCTAAGTTATATGAGACAAACAGTAGCCGCAGGCGTCCAATATCGTGAAATAATGTGAAATACGCTGGTGTCTCTAATTCCGCCGTCCCCAGGTCCTCTCTCTCTCTCTCTGCTGGGGGTTGAAACAGAAAGAATGAGACGTGCTTTCGATTGTCTTCGAAGCCTGGCATACTGTAAGCTCAGAACAGGGAGCTACGGGGCACATGGGAATCACCTTCTCGCTAGCGTGACATCATCTACCTCCACATGTCCCACTTGGATACCTTGGATACTGCGCTCTGTCCAGGGACTTCATTCTCTGGGCAGGATAATGGTTCTGCTTTTCTGTTCTGTTGACCCAAGTAACTTAACGTGTAGCCTTACTTCTCTGGAATTGAACTACGCAAGCTCCTGAAACATATGCGAAGAATATACCTCCTCCACGCAGCCCAAGTATAATGACACACGCGGTTATATAACCTGCAGGAAGTGGAGAGATTGGTAACTACGTATGGCCAGTCTTGGCTTTCCTCAGTCCCACCAACGTAAACTCGTAAAACAGGCTTCGGAGACCGAATCGTGGCGGTATAACTATTTAGCCCATATCTGATATGGAGAAATATCGCAAGACGTTTGATAACAAAGTTTAATGTCGATAGTAGCTAATAATAAATGCAGTGAAATGAATTTAAACCTCGTAATCAATAAATAAACCAATCATGGCACAGAGCCTATTACAATATTATCTTAAAATAATCCACGACCACTTTCTTCCAGCACACGAAGCTTCGACATCCGCAGACATTATAGGGTCGGAAGCTTGAACTTGTGTAACTGATTAATCTTTCGTTAACATCCAAGAACCCAACGAAGTAAACATCGCATTCCGTTTTCTGAATTGCGTCTAATTTTACTTTGTTTGCAGTGATCTGTAAAAGCACTATGGAAGTGGTTGGCGAAGTTGTAAGAACTCAAAACTGTGATGTTTTATTTTTGTTCGCGTCACTAATCCGCCGTTAACTTCTTCCTTGTTTGTACTGAATCTCCGCAGTGTATTTCCAGGGGAAAGTTCCAGTTCCAGATTGATGAAGGAAGACTGAAGTGAGTAGTTTCAGGATTATGATGTGGTGAGGGTTGCAAGGGGTTAATTCGCTATTCTCCTTCTTTATTTTCCCACCCTGCACGTCGCTTCCCGCTCGCGATCAGTCGATGCGTCTTCATCAAGGAACGTCACGTTCTGACCCATCCAAGTTCCCGTTTTTACGTGATAACTTAGCACAGCTAGCTAGCTATATTACTTTCGTCTCTTTACATTTTGGATGGAAGGCCGTGGGTGGAGGAACTGAAAGCGGGGATATTTTAAAACGGTAACAACTTTTAACAGGTCGGGACTGAGTATTACTGCCTGCTAACATTATTCCCCTCTTCTGTTGGTTTCCGCACATTCAAGCGTCCCGTACAAACGTCACGACAAATTGTATTCAAAATTACAGTTACGAACAATAAATAAATCAATCGGCAAACAAGGAAATATTTTGTTATTAAAATACAAATTTTCTTTTATTAAAAAAAAAAGGAAAAATAAATGCAAATACAGGTCACTGCTATGAAAGAACGAAAGTGAAAACTGTAGACAGACAGGACAGACGAACAGACCGGGGATCTTTAAATCGCGGTGCTATCTAGCATGTGAGGTGAACGCCTCTTAACAGCGCTTTCGGTGTGATATAAACACCACTGCTCTTAATTTCATTACGGTAGAATTGTATTAATGGGAACGGGTTAAACTACACAATATGTAACTTCTTTCTCTCTCTCTCTCTCTCTCTCTCTCATGGATATCTGAAGTTGCATGATGCATTTAATTATGAAATTCATTATGAACACGTTCTTTTCAAGGCTTAAAGCATTTTTATTCTCTCTTTTCAGCGCAGTCAATGGGAGGCAGATTCTGTACGACTAGTCGCTTGGACGGGGCTTGTGATAATGCCTGGGAATAAATCTAACATACACAACTCCTACTAGTATTACTAGTTAAAGGCTGTTTGCTGCATGCACTTCCCCCATTCATAACAATTTACCCCAGCTGGCACATGATATTAAAGCGACATCACATATTTATGGTTGGTTACAGAGTGTGGGGATGGAGAGAGGGGTGGAGGGACAGAACCATCCCGTACAGTTCTGTAGCAGTGGTCCCCCCCCCCTCCCATTACCGCTAAATTCTCTATATAATATCTCAGACTTGGTCAAGTAAATAATTTCCCTAACTATGGCGAGTCCTGCCTACTGCAGCAGCGAATGCCGCATGCCTGACGTTCATACGTTCCAAAGGGATTAGTATATTACTGTAGTTAGCCCCCCAGGCAAAAGGGGGACACACAAAGTAGCAAGCACGCATACGGTCCATTCGAGACGCTTCGCCCCGTCATCATGACATACTCTTTACATGAAAGCTCATAAACCAAGTTCAAGTTAAGTCATGATTCACGGGTAAATCTTGCTACTATGCAGTGCACAGTCTTTTGCCTTCCCGACATAAAATACTATAATTTTACGTGCACTTTGTACGAGTGTGAAACTTGTTCTCTCCCATCAAGGGAAGAACAAAGAATGAGGATGAAGATGGCTGTCTTCTGGGTTATTTCTTCGCGTATTGTGGCACGTATCAGGGGTGCTAACTGTCACCGTTATGGCCCTGATTATGAGAGAGAACCTGAAATCTCACTCATATTGAGTATATTTGATAACAGAGCGCTGAGATGAATATTTGCATCTCTGAGGGATGAAGTGATGTACAGGAGAAATATGCATAATTAAAATCTTCATATTTCCGTACTCTTCACCAAGATCAAATCAAAGGAGAATGAAATAAACATTGCATGTGATACCAATGGGGGAGACGAAAAAACGAGTAAGTTTTGATGGGAAGTCTGACTCGGAAGGTTTAGAAGTAGATAGAGTTAAACCGGCAAAAGCTTGAAGCTGACCTCTCACCTACATCTAGTGTCGAGGTCAAGAGGAAGTGGATCTGTACCACCACTACCCTATTATCTTAATGGCGTAGTGTTTAATAGGCAACAGGGAAAAGTTTGCCTTTTACACAATAAGCAACTCGAAATATTACTATTTACAAATCCCCATGTCATTTTATTCACTCTTCTATTAATACTTTCTTCTGCTTCTCTGATACAAAAATGCGAAGATGCAGCAGCGAGTTTCAAAGTGTGATGCCCCGTTCATAGTCTGTAAACGGCTGAACTTTGACCCGGAAAGTAGACGTTTAGTGAGAAAGTAAGTTTCTCCGGCACTGCAGTCAAATGTTACGAGTGCCAATATTTGACTGCGGTGTTGCTAGCAACAACGAGTGTTCTGTTCCTTAAACTCCACTCCCGCTGTTTGACGACTCTCCGGAGAAATCTACAGCATAGCACAAGTTCTGTGCTTTAAATGATCAATCACTCCAGACTTTTCGTTGGCGGGCGATGTAATCAGTCGGCATATTGCAGAATATTGCTACGTGCAGAGAAGAGGGCCACATGTCAGTCTTAATATGGCCCTCAGGTCGTATAAATACGTATAGGACGATAAAACACAGAATATTGCTGAAGAGTGGCTAATGAGAGAATTCTATAGAACTTCGTACAAAACTTTCTGCGAGAATGATGTAAGAGCTGAAATATATACAAATTTCAGATAATTAAAATTCCTTGTAAGCGTTACTATATCTGAGCTGTCGACAGCGTCGTTAAATGAACATATATACATAAATTTCACGGAACACCTACAGTCCTGATAGATAAGTAAGTCCCTGTGACTTATGCACTACTAGCAGACCGAAAAACATTTTGCTTGTTATGATTTGGTGTGAACTTACAAGACAGACCTTAATACACTAGAAGAAAAAAACATAAACGAGGAAAAAATTAATAACGATAATTCGTAGCGTATTTTGTACACTCGACGAATATTCTCCATTTAGGAATATGGCGGTTACGCAAGCGCACATCACTTGCCTACAGATTTGCCTACGTCACAGGTGTTTACTTCCGCAAACTATTAATATATATAATTCAACAGTTCAGTAACGGTAGACGTTTTTATGAAACAATTTGTAGTTCCCACATCGTCACAACGTTTTGATTTCTTTTCGCGGACCAACGGGACACCAGCTGTCTTGACAGATACTATATAGTTTT
This sequence comes from Zootermopsis nevadensis, assembly GCF_000696155.1. The sequence goes on along the minus strand of NW_019060165.1, from coordinate 563,229 downwards.
ACTCAGACACTCCGGACGAATGCTGGGATTATACCTTGAAAAAGAAAACGATTTATCGATCTTTTTAACCTCTTACCAGTCACGCCAAGTAACTTCTACAGTACATGAAACGATGTTAAAACAGACAATCCATGCATTAAGCAATTAGTTCAGGAAACACAGATTATGAGCTTGAGTTTCAACAACCATCGCAACTTAGGGTGGTAAAATGAGAGACAGGCTTGAAGTTTTTCCTTCGTGTCCGTTTAATTTTCTTCTTCCTGGGTTCTCCGAGTTTTGCAAAAGTCAATAAATAGCAGAAAATCGTCAATTCCTGAACTTTTTAAAAAGAACTTTTCGACTTGAGCGGCGGAGAAAACCGGAAAGGTCTGGGTAACTGAGGACAGGAAGATATATATGTATTAATGAGATAGTGATATATCGACAAGTGTCAGCGTTAAAGGTTGTGGCAGAGGAGGATAACGCAAAAGTTGGCTGAATCCCCCTAACCAGCCATCCGTCCAACCAAGAACATCATAAGCTTGAAAATTATGTATTTAGGCCCAAGAATATTCTCTTCGCATGTTACTTATTGCATACAACTTCATCACCCCTCCGCCCTTTGACGGTTGAAAGGGAAGCCGTGATAGCATCCGATCAGAAAACTTGGCAGTGGACTAAGTTTTTTGGCGGGGGGTTGATGCAACCTCCACAGCTTCTGGTCTTCGGTAACTCCTGCAACTTTGCAACTAAAGTACGACCGATCAAACAAAATTTATCTCCGATGTCCGTTGGCTTTTATCAATCTGCAATATTTCATATTTTCCCCAGCTTCCAGATACAGCCAAGGAAAATACGTACATAGAGGGAATAACTTCACGCAAGAATGTTCTATGATGATATCGACTATAAAATACTTCCTTTTAACTTTTAAGGACATTTATTATGCCCTTTCCGAGAAGAATAACGTCTTTCTCGAATATCGTACGTTAGTATACTGGGTGCCACCGAGACTACATGACTGTCAAGGTCGTCGCAGATTTGAAAGAACTGAAATGAGCTTTGGTTTTCAATGTATGTTCCTCCCAACGCAGACTTAAGAGAGGGAAACGAAAACTTCTGTGTCGAAACATTGGCAACTCTAACACTTATGTGTGAAAATATTCTTAAATTACTTTCTTCTTGTTAACATTACACCCCGACACGATCCTTCACGTTCTATTCTCCTCTACGACACACGTTTTTTAAATCGCCCACAAGGCCATCACAAGATGTCTGTCTGCACAAGAAACACAAACTAACTCCATTTACCAGTGCCCTCATTAAGAAGATAACAGTCCACCATTTAATCACGAAATTTCGCAAAATTTATGAAAAACGATATTTTATTATCGTTTTCACAAGAGCCCAAAATTGGCTTTTATCATGGGTCTGGTGAATCCAGTCACATAGTAGAACCCCACTTCTCCAAGAAACATTTTAATATTATCCTCCCACCTAAAACGTTAGTCTGACTCTTAAACTTTTTCTTGCAGGGTATCGAAAAAAATTGTATAGGCTTATATGTTTCGTCTTATCAGTGAGTACTACATACATACCCCGCTAATTTAACCTTCCTCTATTAATATAAATTTAATTTAAATGTGCTACTTTTAAAAACAAATTTAAAAAAGTTATGACAAGCCTTAGAAAGTTCAGCATTCATCATGGAAACTGTTCGGCTCATTATTGCTTACTGAAATAATAACCTTCAATTGAAATAAACGTGACTCTAAGCGACATTTTCTTAGAGCCAGAAGTGACAAGTCGTTCATCACTGCACATACATCATGCATTTGTAATCCAAATCACAAGTAATGGTACACACAAATTGTTAATTTTGTATTCTCCCCCTTGTAGCCTATTAAGTACTTCCTATCTCTCTCTCTCGTGACGAAGAATTTTTCCTTGCACATAATCTAAGATTGACATTAAAGAACGAGATTATCCAAACCACAGTATTTTAAATATCCAAGTCCACTAAATTCCGTTAAATTTTTACCTTCCATTTAAATTTCAGGATTAGTTTTAGTTAATTATAAATATTTTTATTATTCTTGCTTCTGTTTCAAGAATCCTAGGTATTTTTGGATTATTTATTTTAATCCGAGATCGCTTCAACTCAGAATTTACTGCACCAAGTTTAACAAAGTCCGTTGTTATTATTATTGTCCATAATATTTACGTCTATAAATGAATTAAGGTAAGCGTACGTGAATACAAACGCTGCATGTTAAACATTTGATATTACAGTTTTCAAATACCTGGCTGTTAGCAAATTCAGAGCAGAATGAAACATTTTGGTGGGGGGGGGGCGTTGTCTCCAGCACTGCTATTCGTTACTCACGGAAGTACTAGAATATTTTGAAAGCAAAGCAAGGCCATTAAAAGAAGGCATTACTGTTCCAAGTGTCTTCTGTAAAAACAAATTATTAGACAACTTGGAGGAGGAAGAAGTAAGGGGGGTAAGGAACACAGTTGATGGTCGTACAGAAAGCGGAAAACTTCTAAACCGTGATGTATGGCAGATATATGGAGCTCCTAGGGTTCTCCGTTTTGCGAGCTGGAAGCTCCTGTAGAGTGCATAATTCAGCCATCATTTACCAGACAGAACCAGCAGCCCGCTAAGTCAGTGAGTGCCTCCTCACTGTATTTCCCGGGGCTTAATATATTATTTGGCAAACCAAAACATCGGGATGCTGGAAGGCTTATTTTAAAATGTCAGGTTCGTAAATTAGCAGGCTGCATATACAATTTTCACTACCGGCATGTTTCTAAAATCTGCTGACAGTGGTATAATATCATTACGAAATGAGTTTCTTTGGGCATTGTCCATCGTCCCCATGCATTATTCTTAATGCGATTACAATAGACTCCCGATTTTCTGGGGGCTGATTAACTAGGGTCTGTCTGGCTTAAATAAAAATTATAAATTAATTTAGAAAATATAATTTAAAAGCTAGAACGTTTAAAAAGAAATCACTCAGTCTTCTCGCGATGGAAGGCAGACACAGACAGACTGATCACTTGAGATTTCACGTGGACGAGTGTGAAAATGGATGCTGTCTGCTGAGATGTTGCGCCAGATAGTTTGGTAGATAATGTTTGACACTTCAGAGGAGCTTACCACCACCACCACTACCACCAGACTGATCGTCACAATGTAACTCCACGTAAAACATCCATCTTCATATTCGTCGCCGTGAAAACCAAAACTCACAACAATATATTTTAATTTTTAGCTTACATGCAGTCTACCTATATTAATAATATGTATATCTGTTAAATAATCTTGAACATAAGCTAAAGTTATTTATATTAGATAATAAGGACTGGTATAAACATTATTATTATTATAGTTCGATGATTAAAAGTAATAAAAATATTGTCCTACGGTATAATCTCCAACACTAGTATAAATTTTAACGATATGACACAAAGCTAATTAAATATCCCTCCGATAATTTCAACATAGTACTTATGATGCTTTAAATTTCCCTCCCGTTCAACCCTACGGATGGGAATAATACGATGGAAGGCTTTAAAGATTACAAAGAACCAAAACGAATGTGGTCTGCAGCATAACGCGTATTTAAAGTGCCGGTGATGAAGTAATTTGTATATTTAGCTGCATTTAACTGGGCTTTGATACGGCAAACGCCGTGGACACAGCAGCATTTGTGTTACGCCTATATAAACTCTCCAACTAAATACAAACAAAGGTTCTCTCTGTAAAAGCAATCAAATGTTTATCAAAACGACAGTTTTATAACAAAATCCAACCAACAAAAAGGGATCAGGCAGAAATATATATTGATATGCCGATTTATTCGTCCAATTATCCGGGTTCAGGTATTAAAACGTTTTCTAAAAAAATCGTGGGGAGTTTGAAATGTGTCCCGGAAGAAATGCCGTCTAATCGAACTGCTCACACACATACACAAAACTAGCGACCTCTTCATAATAATGCGAACTGCAGGTTCAAATCAGCTACGGATTCCAGCACGAGGCAAACTGGCATTAAGCGCCATTATCCTCCCCTATCAACTGAGGGCAGCCTCGTCCATATAGTTCCAATTGACACAATCATATTATGGGACAATATACTCCACTATTCTTTATTCACTGTTATCCTATACAATCATTTTCGCGTCGAAGTTTAGTAAGCACCTACACTCCAGAACAATGAACGCACAGACGGACTAGAGTTCCAATTGTATATGTAAAACAACTGTAATCCATTTTGGTTAGTATAACTCCATTTAACTCGTATTGTTTAAGAAGCGACAGAAATGAAAAACTGATCTGTAGTTAAATATAGAGAACTAAAAGAAAATTCATTAAAATATCTTTCTCTACATATTACATGAGAAACATATGTCAATAACAGAAGAATGTACAACCCATAAGTTCTTATCTACATTAGAGACTCTAGCTTATAAAAAAAATTCTGCTTCGTGCAGTCAACTTGTTAGTTAGATACAACCTGTATTAAGGTACATCCTCTTAAGTATATTAGTTACTATTGTGGTTAATGAGCAGTAGAAACCTACGATTCAACAACGCTAATACAAAATCCATCTATCGGACGCGAGCCGAGTCAGTTCATCAGATTCTCATAATAGTATTTTCTTATAATCCTTATTCTGAGACAAGTGATTCCAGTAATATTATTATTATTCAGTGTTCTGTCTTACGACAGGTCCATTGCTCTGCCCAAAAAGAGCTCTCCAGTTTTCCTTATTCTCACCTTCTCGTTTTAATTCCTGGGATTCCAGTATAAACAGAAATAAATCACTAAAGTAATCGAAAATTATGAATTTATATTTTTACTTCCCTTCCTATACAGACTGAAGCATCTGAAGAGAAGTGGAGACTTTTCCCCAGAACTTTCCTTTTTTATTTATTTTTTCGGGGGTGGGGGTGGGGGTGGTGAGAACACATATGACCTTACTTAGGAATAAGTAGATTAAAAGCTGGGGCAATTTTATGTTATAATTCCGTGTTTCCTTTTAGCAAGCAAGCTTCGTTATTATGCGTTCCTTGCTGTTGCTTAGGAGTCGTCATCATATGCGCCATCTTTGTGTGCTACGTTATAAAGCAAATGATTGTACCCCTCCCTCTCATGCATGGGGGGGGGTGAGAATCGTACAAAATGGTTATATAATCAGCTTTGTACCTGATGCATTGCCAATCTCGCTTTATCAAATAGCTGCATGCGCAAACAATCATCACGGAACAGGACGGAACATTTGTACCACAGAGAGTATGTTAGATACGGACGGACGGACGGACGGACAGGGGCACGTTCAGACCGCACCGGGCGTCACGAGTGAGTGCACGTAGATGCTAGCGTAAGGTACAGAAATTTATTCCGTAACAGTGCACAAATTTAATTTCATGTAAGTAAATATTATTGTCACAGCATAAACTAAAATATAATTATATAAACATCATCTAGAGCGTAATTCAAGAAATAAAAGAGAGGAAAACACACACACACCTTTTCGTTTTTCTCTGTCGTTTCACAAAATGTAAACAAACAAACAAAAACAATAAAAACGTTCTATGTATAAATTTTTTAAAAAAATTTAAATTTACAAATTTATACACAGAGGCCTGTTTCTCATTTCTCCCAAGATTTAATACATTCCAGCTATTAATTACGGTCAAGGCAACTCAATCTTTTTCCTCTCTATTTCTGATACGATATTTCAGTGATTTTCGATCAATGCGTGTTGGTACTGAAAAAACCGAAAATAATGGTGATGCATCACCATCAGCTGCACCCGGTGCAGTTTAGACTGCAGTTGTGATTGGGGGCTGCGGCACTACGTGGCAGTAACTCAGTTATGCAACAGACTCCCTCTACCACCCCCATTAGTCTGCATTATACCTGGTATCGCTTCCAAATACTGTAGCAGTTTGTATTTAAAACATCCTTGTTTGAACCGCAAAATTATGAGCTCGGGGGTTTAATTATCCTACTACCAACAGGCAACCCCCACCAGAAATCTACCACAGTGAAGCCTCATAAATGCGTTATTTATATAAATACCTCTATGGAAGTATAAAACAATTGCATTATATTAACCTAGAAAAGTATTCCTCAATGTCTGTTACTATTCACAAATTTTACTTGTTTCTGATCCATTAAATTCCAACTGGTCTTCAAGTTAGTAGTTAAAAATTATACGACTCGTATTTAAAATTTAAGAAGCCTTTGCAAGAACTTCAATGCTGTTTTGTAAAATCCAAAACAAAACATGGAAAACTCTATGGTCAATATAAGAAACACGGAGAGTTACAGTTCAAATGCAACTCTAATTATAGCAGTAGCTGCGAGCTTTTATGACGGAAATATAACAAGATAAAAGTAATTTTTTCATTTCTTGTTAGGAATAACTTACAGAAGAGCTTCACAGTAGATGCCCAGCACCGTACAGGAGACACAAACACTTCTACCTCCTGGAGATGTTGTTACCAATCCATGCACACTTGTCTTATTCGGTACTTCGTTGTCAGGATACACATTTCTACAAGTTTTACAAGCAACAGCAAACGATTTCCGTGAAAGTAATGTCAGAGAATTAACACTAATTCTACTCTTGTACTCACCAAGTTTCGCACTGGCACAAATCTTGAGCAGAGGCCTACCAGCTAAAGTGACTCTAGCTTGAATATCACGGTGCAGCATGGCAGAGTCCATTGCTCCTGCTGATGTACCGTAGGAACGTGGTTGTTGTTGGGTTTAGTTTTAAATAGGACCTGCACAAAAGAACACAACAAAAATTTTCCTTCAATGCCATTCCTGTGCATTCATGTAAATTACTTCTTAAAAAGTATAAATAACTTCAGGATTCCCCTATATTTGATCTAGCTGACGCAGTTAGTTTATTATAAGGGTATATCTTTCAAATTACCAGCTATTCTCATAGGTTACGGCGTTTTTTAAACCAAGCCAATAAAATAACGCATATTGGTCTCTGGGTAGTTATTAATTGTCCTCACTTTTCATCTTTGGAACTCCTCAACTTATTTCAGTCACAGACCATTGACTGATGCCGTGAGAAAACAATGTCACTTCGTCACGTAATGCTGACATGTCTAGCGATAGCGAATGATTTCTTTGCTGGACGGTATGGACACAGGCAGTTTGTCCGCCACAGTCGGTCTACGTGTCGGTAAAGAGGTTGACTCATAAATCTGCCCACACACCTGCATTTAGTACAGGAGTTAGAATGCTTGAACAGTTTCCTCCGCTACTTCATTAAGTTTTCATGGTACCCATCACAACAATTTGGCTTTTTTTTATTTCCCCCTCATTTTTCTCACTTCTTTATGTACTTCTTCGTCAGTTCTTGCTACTGTTCTCCTCCCTGTTTCTCACTTTCTACCTTTCCAGTACATCAAATTTATCTACGAGACCACCAAAATCTGTAAAGTGCCTGTTTTATTACGTTTTCCAGTTCTAAGTTTCAACATAATTTACGCGAAACAAAAGCTGCTCTACTCCTTAGACTCGCCCGCAGCATCTCGTAAAATTTTCAAAACGCGAGAATGCAAATTCACAGTGGAGCTGAGAACGGAAACACGATATCATTGTAGGTGGAAAGACGCCCACGTGGTTGTGAAGTTTTTTTACACGAATCGAGGCTCTTAGGTGACAATCCTTCAAAAACTGTAGTGTGTGTATGACCTCGATGTAAAACATTATCCTTGACTAAAAGTTCAGTCATTATTCATGCCTAGACTAAATACGACTTTTTCTGTAACTGCAGTAACTAACTTCATGGTACACTGTCTTATAAAGTAAGGAAACAGTCATTGCATATTTTAAGATACACTTCAGAATATGCCTAAAAGGACTCATGAAACCAGGTGAAATAATTTGCTACATCCTTGACGAGATTTGAACTAGGAACGTCCTGAATACGATAGTGGGAGCTCGAATTAGTGTGTTCCGCCTGTGAACGTCTTTGGTGAGGTTCGCTGGTACCAGTTCTCGTGCGTGGCAGTTGACGGCGTGCGCCGGCCTGCAGACATTGTCCACATCCTGAGCACATGTTACGTTAAGAAGGGGTCGTGTAGTGGCCCGGGTTCAGTATTTATGTGTTGAGGAGCGGTGTTAGGCCCACCTGGTACCTATATCGTTCATCATTCCGCATCCCATTTAGCACAAACCTTTGCATGTTCAGTCAAGATATACCGCCAACCGCTACCACCGGATAGTTTACTGCAAATATGGATATAATGACCACAGCTACACGGTACAATCCGACACAAAATTAAACACATTCTTGACTTTAATTTCAGCAATCAGACTGCCTTACGCTGTAGCGTGATTGATTCATCGGAAGTCGCCTGTGTACACAAGCGACTTCCGAGGTATCCAGTCACATCAGAACCCTAATGATGAGGACAGAGTTGGTTCCCGAAACGTCAGTTTACAACGGTAACCAGTTGACGCGGATGATTGCCCGAGAAGATTTTATTGATTTTATGAACCCTCGGCTACTATGAAAGTTGGTATAAGTCATAACTAAGAAAATAAACTGTTTAATTAGTATTTTATACACAAAGAAAGTACGATCTCCTTTCGTAAGATACCGGGAGATATATAAGTGATGGAGAGATTGTTATGAAACATGGCGAAGTCATCACGCGTCATCCCCATCTTCTTAGTCAACCAATTAAAGCGTCGGAAGTGATAAGCTTTGCTTTGCCTGTTGAAATTTCTTGGCGTCGAGAATTTCCCTTCTCCTCTGCCTCTCCTGTGTAGCCTCGCTATAAAATCCTCTCAATCTTTGTCGATAATTCTTGAAGAGTTTTCGGCTGCCTCAAGTCAAAATGGTGGCAATTAATCAAAAAATAAACATGGCTCCCTTTTCTCCGTACTAGGCACCAATCCATCACCTGTAAGGGGCTGTGGGAAATGTTTATATACGGAACTTGAGGAGACCAGATTATTAAAAGCAAACAGTAGACACGAAAAAAAGACTAAGTTCATAATAGTGAAGGAAGAAGAAGAATAATTAGCGCCCTTCAGTCCAGCCCAGTACCAACACACTGGCGCGGTGTCTTTCAGAATCTTGAAGACTATGAAATATTGCTTTAGTTCTTTAAATAATTTTCGTTTCAACCGCCTGTGTAACCACAAAATAAGCATAGAATTGTTCTATCTTCGCTCTGCTTCTTGTCGAAATAATCTGTCTTCCAGTTTCATTATCTACAAACATAAGAATTAAAATTCAATTTATAATCGCGTCCTTAATTTTGTATGGATGTGAAATGTTGTCGTTCACACTGACGGAAGAATATCGAATGAGAGTGTACGAAAATAAATTGCTACCTACGGAAGATATTTGAACCCTGGACAGACGAAGTAACAAAACATTAAATCGTAGGTAACTAAACATGGTGAGAACGGAGAATGAGAAATGTTGTAACGCTAAGCGCCAAATCACTCCACCTCCACAAGTCTTGCTTTGTGCAAATATTTTTGGTGTCATGGCTTGTAGAACACACGGGGCAAATAAGAGATGAGTGCAATATTTTGGCTGGAGAACCTGGAAGAAAGGGAGCATTTGGAAGACATGGGCGTAGATGGGACAATAGTATTAAACTGGATCTTAGAAACTGGCGTGAGGGCGTGGGCCGCGTTACTCTGGCTCAGGACAAGGAACGGTGACGGGATATTATGAACATGGCAGTGAAGCTTCGGGTTCCACAAAAGTCGGGGAATATCTTCACTAGCTGAGACACCGTCTGCTTCTCAAGAAGGATTCTAATCTATGAATCAGTCATGTCTCTGTAGGATGAACCAAACCCGAACTGGTGTAATATCTGCTGATATGACGTTGCAGATAGTGACTACACTCAAAGGGACAATCCACGCCTTGTCTTATTAAACAAACCGTGGGTACAAAAGGCAATTAAGCTTAAATGGTTCGTGATACAGGAAGGGTATCGAAATAAGTAAAGCCTTGGAACGGCAGTGCGGTAAGTGGACAAAGTTTTAGTCTGCGGCAATATATTCCAGGCCATTAAGTCGAGCTTTCTCACTCACTCGCTGAGCTAGGAGGATCCCAGTGCAGGACACATTACTTGACCTCACCTGGCTGAGGCCCAGGAGAATACACACACGTATACATTATGATCCAAGAGATCGCCAACCCACAGGAAGTTTGTGTTCAGTCTGCAAAATGATATGCTGGCAACAGAAATCAATACACAGCAGCATCTGTCTAAAAGCGGAAGCTAGATTATATTGGAAATTAGCCTTATCGGTAAATGTATCTGATCCTGAGAACGTAGTATGGGAAAAAAGTACAATTATCTCCAGTACATATAAACTGTTCAACGTTTGAACAATCAGCAGTTCAGTTTAACAGTAAACTCTGGTTGAATATTTATTCTAAATCTCAGAGGTTGCGTTCTTATAAGGAAGGTAAATACACAGCACATAACTTCAAGCTGTTCCCTGTACAATTTTACTTTTTGAACAGCGACCCTCCTTTAGCTGGTTGTCATCTGGGTTGTTGCGGAGTGTATTCTTGTAGAAATTTACTGATAGCGAGCATCCTGATGATGGTAGCAGCAAGAACTCTAAACATCTGTAAACGTGTACCAGAATACACGGCGAAACAACCCAGAAGATGTCCATTTCCATAATAGTCGCCACCAGAACCTTACATCTCACACAGTGACCCATTTGTTCTAGGCACGCGAAGTCTTGGCTTGGTTTCAGAGAACACATTAGTCTAAGGATCCCTTGAATGTCCAAGAGGTTGCAGGTCTGAAAATCTGTACAACTAAAAGCTGACAAGCCAGAGTTATTTTGTATATCAAGAAATTAGCTTGCATTAAACAAAAGAAAACGCGTGTCTTCCTTCATACGGGGCGCGTTCCACAGGTTACAAACTTGAAGGTATAGATAATGAAGCACATTGAGCCGATGAATATCTTACAAGTACCAACAGATGCAGAAACGAAATAAGTAATGCATTAATGGGAATATGAAAATAATACGTGACAGATTAGGAAGGACCAGCATTCTGTTGTTTCCGTGCTTATGAGCACAGTAAATAAGCCATAAGGTATTTGCGAGGGATTAAGTGAAACATTACTAAGACAGTATTGAATTAACATGTTTATCCTCATAATCCGGGCATCCTACATTCATGTTATCATGAGAATATACAGCGTAAGAAAAACATGGCTACATCAGCAGAGTATTTCAAACAGAATTCATTATTAGTCTACGATGAAATTTGAAATGACTCGAAATGTAGGCGATCTGACATGACTCCCATATAATTTCACAGAAAATTAAGTAATATATTAGACTGTTTACGTTACTAAATTACCGCGTATCGTCTCTCTTAAGACGCACTTTTCACATTTTAAAATAGCTGAAATCGGGTTCCGTCTTATATTTTATGGCGCCTAAGAATCGATACAGCGTCTTTTCCCCCTAAAACCTATTACTAGATTACTAGAACTCTCTAGTCAATAAGTGTGTAAACAGTTAAATGCTGCCCCGAATCATGACAAGGTTCAAGGTTCAAGGTTTTGATGGAGGTGAAGATGTCAATGTTTACTTTCTGGGTAGTAATGCCGATTAGTACCCCCCCCCCCCCCCCACTATAAAACGAATATTAGCTCTCCTCGTTCGTATTTTTAAAGTCCCGGATTCAAATATCGGCCCGTATACCGGATATCCTGACAAGATTTTCGTGCTAATCGTTGGTCCCACCATGCAGATGCCGGTATAGTACCTTAAATCAGGTCATGGCCGCTTCTTTTAATACATGCAGTATCCGATTCATCATTCATTACTCATTCACGCTGTCATTCAAATCTACGCACAAACGCAATTACTAACAGCGTTGTTAAACGAACAGTAAACACAACCAGAAAATACACAGCAGGCTGATGCATGCATGGTGCATCAGTTAAAAATGCAACTGGCCAAGACAACAGCTTTGCGTGCTCTGCTTTTGACAACCTGAAAATGTCTGAAGGTATTGAAATTTGCCTTCCTTTCCAAACTTAAAAAAGTTCATCCGGTTAGCAACAGGTTGATGGAACAATGGGAGAGCCCAGAATCAGGCAGACTGGTGCAGCTGCTTGAATTTCGCATGAGTCGTTTTCGAACCTCGTACAAACGTTTTATTGTCGTCTTGACTCGATCTACTGATTTTTACCTATGTTATATATCGATACTGTTTCAACTACGTTAGCGAGACTTACTCAGCGTCAATTGATATATGATGATCAGTCCTCGAATGTCTCCTTTCTAATTTATACCCACCCTCTCGCCATTTTCGATTATTTTTCCATGTCATCTGACTTTATATAATCTTTATAGCTAAAACAGCGTTGCTGATTAACCTACAAAGCAGTCGGATGTTAACGTAAACTGAAATGAGCCTGGATTTACATTCTGTTATGCTTCCTGTAAGTTATATTTGAAATATTTTTGTGTATTTCACGGAAAGCCAGAAATATGTGTACCCTTGTGGGATTTGAGGTTTCACGGCGGTTAGGATGGTGATATTCTTCTAAGATTTGTCCCCATGTAGACTCACTGGGTCTGGAACACTGAAGATGAAGATAGAATGTTTCTCGAAAACGCTGCCATCTGTTGATGAGTCTACAGGGCGCAAAAAATAAGTTTTTCAACATCATCTGTCCACCTGATTCGCTTCAATAAATTTTATGACGACGCAGTTTGTCTACTGTTGATCACACCTGTCAAAAATCAATTTGAATCGGAATAAATGAACAGCGAGACAAATCACAGGTTCAAACTTTAATTGTGTTCATGGCAAAAGCTGAGTTATAAAACAGAGTGCACTTCAAGAGCTATTTTTCGAAACCAGAGCAACATAATTATGCGGATTGTTCCACTGAATGTTAATCAAAACAGGTTGATTTTGTTAGCAGTAATATTTGCAGGGCAATAATTAACGTTTTAAACTAACCATACATACCTATCAACAAACATAATTAACTATAATTAGCTACAATTGTTATTTCCAATCAGCTAGGGGGGCAATTTTATTGCAACACTGGCAGGAGTACAAAAATCTCGGATCTTCTGCAATTGTCATATTCCGAACGTCATTAACCCGTAAGTTACATGATGCTGTATCAACTGTATAGGCTCTATAGCTTATACCATATCGGAAAAGTTGACTGCCAAGTTGATACGAATGAAACAACTGTTGTAAGATTTCAGGGTTTCACAGCGGTGAGTATGAAGATTTCTGTCTTCTGGGTTGTTGCGCTGGTCGATGTTTACCAACGTTTCAGAGGTCATACTGCCTCCGTCATCAGGGCGATTAAAAATATGAAGATTTCTGTCTTCTGGGTTATTGAGCTGTGTAGTCTGGTCGATGTTTACCAACGTTTATGAGGTCATACTGCCTCCATCATCAGGGCGATATGACGGAGGCAATAAACGTTGGTAAACATCGACCAGACTACACAGCGCAACAACCCAAAAGACAGAAATCTTCATCGCCCTGATGACGGAGGCAGTATGATCTCTAAAACGTTGGTAAACATCGACCAGACTACAAAGCGCAACAACCCAGAAGACAGAAATCTTGAGAACTATTGTCGCCTTGACGGACGAAGACAGCAAAACGTGAAGCACAGCCCAAGTACTGAAATGGCAGGTAGTGACTGGACATGCACTTCTTTCCGTCAACACACCCACCCAGACGGGCTCTGCCACCCGCCTAACCTCTTATTCCGCGGATGTCGGGCGGTAACGTGGCTAAAGCGTGATGTTGACTAGTCATCCCCGTCTATTGCTGAGGGTAGGAATGCGTGCAGCTTTATCGTCACTCCTGCCATTATAATGTGAAGGTGACTGTAATGAGTTTTTGCTTCTGTCAGAGGCACGTTAAAGTTACCGAAGACCGCCAACCCCTAAACGTTGCTTTCATACAGCGGTATTAGTACTATAAGAATTTACATTCTCTGTGCTATAAACAAGATACCTCGTTCGTATACCGTGACCATCTGTTCTGTTTCCATACGATAAGTAAAATTATAGGCGCTACTTCTCCTGCCATCTATTCTACATTTGCCTTTTTTCAGGTGACCCTGCTATAAATTCACAAACAAACAAGCGTTAAACGCTTTATTTAAAATGTGCATGCAAACAAAAACACCATTTTCTTCCTAAATAAATTCACCACGAGAATTATTAAACTTCGGAACCCTACAGATGAAACAATTTGTATTAAACAGTGATACCACTATCGCGGTCTGAAGCAATATGATAACTTGTCTCTCATTTATTGCCATTCGCCCACTTCGAAGTTTTGACTTCGATATTACAACTTCTTCCCCAGAGTTGTAAGTTTCTCGAGCAGGAAGCCGCCTTCCCCATGTCAGTCATCAGTCATCAGTCATCACGGAGCAGACGATTGATGGTTGACGTCCAGAAAACAACTCATCTCCCCTCTGGCGCACAAAATCGCAATCTATCCCATTACAACTGATGGATGTCAGGACATTCTCCGCATCCGAAACGTGAAGGAAAAAAGAGGCTTAAAAGATGGAAAAGCGCTAGCTACTAAAGAAAAATATCCCTTCCAAGTATAATAATCAAGCCAAAGCAAGTCAGAATGGCAGACAAGGTGTTTCAAACTAGGCGATCTGAATTTGCTTTCATTTCCATAAATCTATTCCTAACACATAGTAGGCGAAAGTACCGAGGGAAGAGATTATCGGGAAGACCTAGACACAGACGACATAATATTAAAATTTATTTAAAGAAACTTACAATTAAGGCGTGCAACCGACTCGATTGGTTTAGGTTAGACTACAATGGTAAGAAACCAATGGGTTCCATATTGTGAGGAATTTCTCGGCTAGTTAACGACTAACTACTTTTTAACCATTTAAAGACCAGTGTTAACTATATGTGTCACACAATCAATAACTCTGTGTTTTGCTCATAAAGTGTATTACATTTTTCATATTATTCTCAGAATAAACAGAGATTAATTTTTTCTAGCATTAACCAAATTGATAGTTATATCGGAGATGTGTTGTGTTTTCTTTGCGGTAGGATCTGAATCTTACGTACTATTCAGATGAACATCGACTTCAGATGGAACATAATGCACCGATTTCTTTGTGTTAAGTGCAGAGAATGAAAGCACAATGGAAATTTCGTGCTACACGTCTTAACGTTTTGTCTCAACCACTAAATGGATCTATATGACTTTTGGTATTTTGACATTTTATAAACTGCAACTTCCGTACTATTTTTTAAGAATTTCAAAGTTGGAATAAATAAATCGAAACCGAACAAAGTAAAGAAAATATGTGACACGAGGAAATTGCATAAATTCATGACATTTCCAATAATTTTATCTTATACTGCTTGGCTCTTGGATTATTTAGCGACATTTTTCAAGTAACATATGTAGTTCCATGAACCAGAATTTTTCTTGATAATCTTGATTTCCACTGTCTTGTTCACAACAGCCCACCACTGATCCCCTAACCCTAACCTAACCTAATATATATTAACGTAATCAAGCCTAACCTAATCGCCCTGACCAGATAATCCCTTCAACTGTTGAACTTAGTGGCGTCGACCAACAGCTTAAACGTAGGAAGACCACTTAAAAACTGCCTGTGAGTCAAACCCGATCTTAGAATATTCCATAGAGAGTAGCAGAGCAATATTTCACGGCACATTTTTATTATTCTTATACGACACTTTCTGCTACACTGTGAAACAAACATTACGAAACACGCTGTAGGTCCTTTCCAGACGCCGTGTTTCTGTCAGTCATAAGTCTTTCTAATGACCTCCACATCGCATCGTCTGACGACGTCAATCTCGACCGACGTCCCAGCCTCCACATCTATTTCATTTGGCGTCTCGTTTCTCTGCGACGCAGAGCATTTGGTCCGCCATAAATTACAAAAGTCTTATGCAATTCAATGAGAGAGTTGATTCTTAAATTACATACGTCAGGACGGAGTTGAATCTCCATCTCAAAATTATCAGAGAAATGATCTCTAATTTATTATCTTTAAGGATAAGAGTTGCATTGAAGTTGCACGCAATTCAGTAACGAAACTAATCCCTAAATCTTATGTGAGGGTTAAAATCTGTCTGCAGGACGAAAAGAGAGACGAGATTTATAATTTATTTTCACCAGTGTGGTTGCTAAGAACACATTTTATATCAATTATTTTTACACTGAGTTTCATTTGATACTACTGATAATGTTCAGACAGGGATAATGTCAAACAGGGGTTACACTGAAATGTTACGGATCTAAATTAACAATTTGAATGTCCTTTAATAAAGAAGAACCCCAATATAGCTCTAATTTAAATCCGAAATTCTTGAGAGGGATTAGATAGGCACTCGTGGCATCTGTATAATGAATTATTTCAATGCATTTCATGGAGAGCACACTTGCTGTAAAGCGGTATTTGTGGCTATTTGAACTGAAACCTACTTTTGTACATAAAATGCAAAAGCAGCTTCATAACTTGTTGTGTAGTTCATAGAATAAAACCGAAAGGAAGAATGAAAAATTGAGGGTAAGTGGAAAGTAGAGTAGTCATGGAAAAGATGGATAAAGAAGGTTTCAATAAAGAAATGCGGAAGGAAAGACAAAAGAATGAGAACGGAAAAAATAGATTGAAAGTGCGAGAAAGGAAAGAGGGGAGAGAAAGAAAGAGCGAAAGACAGGATGGAGAACGTAGGAAAGAAAGAGGAAGGAAACAATAAGGGAGAAATAGAGTAAAGGAGGAATTAGGAAGAAAGATTATATTTTAGTGAGACATACATTCATTTCTACAGTAAAATTCAATAGGCCTGTATCCAGGAGATTAAACGCGGCTGCTTTATTACACAAACTGCTGTAAACGTGTGCGCAGTCAATATTCGCCCGCTTAATACGTAATATCAGTATGACGTCGTCTGATTCGTTTAACGAGGTTAGAAACAAGAAGCCAAATGGAGAGAAGATAAGGGTAGGAAAGGTGGGGTGGAGGAATGAAGTAGTGTGGTATTTCTGTGTTGTTTAGCTCCCAGGAACGGTGGTCTTCTGGGTCGAGTGTTTATCACCGACGAATAAATATCCAGCGATAATTTCGTGTTATGTTAGTTGCACGTTGTTCGTGCTTTGCTCCGTCCGGATACAGCGCAAGAGCTACACGAATGTCCCTCGTCTTAAATGGCACTGGATTTCTTTCAAACCACGGGTAGCGTTAAAACAATTTTTATGAAATCATTAAGTTCGTGGTAGAATTTATGAGGCGTGCTTTCCTTCATATGTTGAGAAAGTGTTCTATGAACATTTGAAGATTTCTGTCTTCTGGGTTATTGCGGTGTGTAGTCTGGTAGATGTTAACCAACGTTTCAGAGGTCATACTGCATCGCCCTGATGACGGAGGCAGTATGACCTATGAAACGTTGGTAAACATCGACCAGACTACACAGCGCAACAACCCATAAGACAGAAATCTTCAAGATCACCGCTGTGAAAACCTCAAATCTTACCTATGAACATTTCTTCGACATCCATTCAAAGCAAAGCCATCGAAACGACACTCCTTGATTAACATATGTTATTTTACTACACACATGCATAGGCGAATTCACTCTTCGAAGAACGAATATGAATTGATAGAAAGAAGCAGCTATCTAGTGATAAAACTTATTGCAGCATTGTCTTTGCAATTAGCATTGGAAATACAAATTATAAAATTATTTAGAAAGTAAATTAAACGTGAAAACCTTTTACTGCAACAGACGCCAGATTCCTGCTAAACGCACCGACCCAAAACAGATCGTCTGACCCCAGCCAGGACTTTCCAAACACAGCCTCGTCTGTATTTATTGCTACCAAAGTCGCAACCGTCAGAACTTATTTTTCATCTTTGCGCATCGCACGAACCACGAACTCGTGTAGTCAAGCGTGAGGGAAATCGACTATTTTTAGTATAGATAAGTTCTATCGACTTTAATGGGCATAACAGTATACAAAGTGGTGCCATAATAGTATGATTAAGGTTAGGCTTAACAGATGTACATAATAAATAAACAGCTTTATTATAACATGTGATTTGGTGAGCGGAAGAAAAAATAATTGTGTGCTACTACGTTCAAGAACATGACAAACACTGGTCTTTGTTCTCATTCTAAAAATAATAGCAATTTTAAACATTTTTTACAGGACGCAGATAAGAGGTGCTTTAATATTTATCATGTCTACAATATAAATATAACAATTTATCTTCAAGCTGGGATCACAAGGAATATGTAACGTAAGTTTTATTTAATATTTATTGGTCAAGAGTACAATAAAAAAACAGAAGTAGGAGATACATATTTCTCCAAATATTTGTAGCTAAGCTGCTGTGTAGGCTGCATATAAACCATGAAAGATGAGCACGAATGTGTAATTCCGAGTCTGAACATGGGGGTAGATACTGATTGTCCAGCGGATCAAACTCATAAACAACCCCTTGCCCCTCCCTCGAGCACAATGAACGCTTGTACTGTTCTTAAGTAGCGCACCCAGCACTGATCACAGCCAGATACGAACGGACGGGAGCCCCAGTAGGTGAAGAGGCGATGTGGCGGAGCCAGCAAGTTATATCTTCTCAAATGGTCCTTCCTCCCCAGCTACAGTTTCATTAGAACGCAGCGGAAATAACTTTCAACCACTGTACCTGCGATCAATATACGTCGATATTCCCTTAAATCAGTGACGGAATGACTGACTTACAAAGTAACTAATCATACGAATTCTGAGCTATTTACGAAGCAACTAATGATGGACTGCTAACTCTTAAAGTGACTGACTAACAAGATAAAGTTTCTGAGTTAGTAATTAATTCACTACTGATTTATTTAATTGGCTGGTTAGCTACATGGCCGATTAAGCGGGTGTTGGCTGAGTGACCAGTCAAATATAATTGTATATTTTCAAGTTTCGCCTAACCAGCTGATAGTAATTCAGCTGGTGAAAAATTTCCTGTTGCTGTAAACCCGAAAGTTCATAATCACAGTACAAAAGCTGTCATTTGATCGCGTTCTAAGCCAATTTAATCCTCGAGTTTTACGACACATTTCAATAAATCCTTCGTTTCTAAGTCTGTTTCTTTCAAGTGGCCTATTCTATTGATGTTTTCCAACCAAATTATTGAGAATATTACTTGTTTCCACAGTCCTTATTATTGATATCAGTATATTTTATACAATAAAATCTTCTCGGGCAATCAGCCGCGTTAACTGGTTACCGTAGTAAACCAGTTAACGCGGCTGAATGCCCCAGAAGATTTTATTGATTGTACTCGCCGCGAAAGTCTCAAGTCCTGTATCTTTCATACACTTCGCGAAAAGAAGCAACTGTGTAGTTTTCAAGAAATGAACCCCACATTCTGTACGTAGCTCTTCGGGAGACACAAAACGATGTGTAAGTTATCTAGGACGTTTTGAGCATCAGCTTGACTGTAACTGGAGTATGTCCGGGAGAATTCTCAACCATTACAGCAGAGATTAGCTTATTCCCAGTACAGTGAAGTTGGTGCCTCTATTTCATTGCTGTTCACACAGATTTAACAGAAATGCTGTTTCGTTTTAAAGACAAAGGCCAACTTTCTTTTAGAATAATGTTAATTAGTTTAAGTGATAACAATATACTCGAAGACATGTAAATTCTTAATATTGTAATAATTGGGCCAATTTTATGTCAACCCTTTTTGTTCGACTCGATGAACGCCGATTTATAAATGACGAAAATTACTACAGTAGACACGCGATTATGTTAGGTGCTTGGAAACAATATTTTCCCAGATGATCGAAGAACCCACCCCACATAACCCGCGTAAAAAACATGCAAATGTAACAAATACGGAAGTTTATTTACAGACACTTAATACAACGTTTCAGAGGTCATTGCTACCGACATCAACAAAACGGTAAGACGTCTCAGCACTGTCATGGTAGACAGCGATAACTGAGTTTAAAAAGGTGGTCTCCAATCCTAGGTTCGAGACCGATACCTTTCAGATACGAAGCACGAATACTAATCACGAGACACGCGACATTATGCGACTTGAGACTGTAATAAAAAAAAAGCAAGTGAGCTTATAGGCTACACGAAGACTGCAGACATGCTTGGCCAAGGTACATAATTTAACACTGCAGCTAACCACACAACACCGAGGTGGTTTATATTTAATTGCGCTTTTCTGAGTATAATCTCCGATATCTAGGACAACAACGACATTAAAAACTACATCACGTAAACTGAGCTTGTCAAGTTTTACAACGCTAGAAGCGAATTGTTGTTTACGACATTTGCCATCTTCTATTTCCTATTGTCTCGTCTTTCTCGCACATTACGAGAGAAAATGGATGTGTAACAGAGCAGATTATATCGACTCCATGTGAAGTGCGGGCGAAATGCCAGACACGAAAACGACATTGAAATTCGGACAAGTTAGAATGCGACATTTTGTATTGTTATGTACAACTTGAGGCAGTAAGTCACTTAGTGGATGTGCACTGCATATAGCGGGGGTCTCTGAAACTACAGTATGACCCAGAGACACGGGCCAAAACCATCAGGCAGAAATAGCTACACACTAAGGTCGACCGTCAGAACATCGGCCAATATCATCAGAAAAGAAAATATATTGCTGTCAAGAAATCTTCCACATCTCTCAAGTCTTTTTCATTTAGTTCATCAATCCATTGGTCCTATCATAATGTTTTCATTCTGTTTGCCCATCAATCATCTTACCACTCAACCGTCTAACCATATAAAGATATATTAATCTATTAATCCACCCAAGCTATTATCTATCCATTTATTCTGCTATTCATCTGTTCATCTAACAATCCATCTTCCCCTCAAACGAATTTTTCCATAGTCTTTCCAGGAAAATGAAAGGATAATACCTGAAACAGACAAAGTCAATCTGCTTCAAAATTCTTATCTTTTCACCTCATTTGATTCTCAATTAACTGTGTAGTTTAAAAATGTCAAATAATTATCATAAATCAGTATGATTTGAGGTTTTCACTACGGTGAGTCTGAGTATGGCTGTCTTCTGGGTTGTAGCGCCGTGTAGCCTGGTAGAAGTTTATCGACGTTTCTGAGGTCCTTGTGTCCCCATCATTAAGGCTCGTCACCTTGATGATAGAGACAGCAAGGACCTTTGAAACGTATGTAAATTACTACCAGACTACTGGTCGCGACAACCTAAATACAGCCAACTTCAATCATAAATAATTTCACTTTCTCTCGATTTCATTATCCACTTTGACTCTAGTGATTTCGAAATACAGATTTTGAATGAATTGTAGATATTTTACCGTAAATTATACTCTTCAGCATGTGTTATTAACATTATTAAATAAAGCATGTCAAGACCGTACGGGTATATGAGAAATTTCGAAGAGAAAAGACAGCACAGAAGACAGAGACGTAGAAAGGGGGATAATATCAAATTGATCTTTTGAAAATATGGTTGGGGAGTGCGGATTAGATTCGTCCGGCTCAGGATAGGGACAGTTCGTGGGTTCCTGTGAAAACGGTAATGATCCTTCGGGTTCTATGAAAGTTGGGGAATTTCTTGGATAGCGGAGCTTAGCAACAGCTTCACGCAGGCTCTATACCACAGAGTAAGTTAACATTGATCTGCAGAAAGGAAAATACTTAATTCAGACGTGACGTAATATTGATCCGCGAGGTGATGCGTCACTATATTTTTAATTAACTGAAAATGTGCGTTAAATCTTTAGTTAACTGACCGCAATCTTGTTTGACACAAAAGGATTAGTTGGTTTAGCTAGGTGTAATAATGATATGCAATTAGAGATTTTCATTCGGTCTTGGTTCCAGTTCTGACGTATTTATCTAAGCTATTATTTCAATCCGATTGAAATTGTTCATTTGATATTTTCCTGAAATGTACTACGTAATCATATTTTCAGTTATGCCTGTACTTAGTACAAACGATGTCTTGCAAAATATTAGATAATGCTCCCGAAATATCGCTAAGAACAGTTAACAGATTACGATACAATCCGGATACAAGTAGGGCGCACATATCTTAGAGGACAAAGAAACATGTATTTAATCTCAAGACATTATTACACGCTACAGTAGCAGAGAATACAGCCAAATGGCATATGATGTCTTCAACTGTGCATTCGAGTGATACATACTGTTCAGACAGCATTCAATTAATAAGTTTCCAGTCATAGATTATAAAACACGCCAGAATATTTCACATTAAGAGAGCTGATAAAAGCCTGTACTAATGTCGCCTCAGACTATTAAGTTCTTGCTATTAAATATTATTTATTCGTGGAGCTATGGTCTTCTTCGTCGGTTAACAGTTAATCAGTTTGTAAAGAAATTTCTGCTTTTATAAAATACAAAGGCATATCGTGACAACGAAACTCATAATGCGATCTTATCTTAAGCTAGAGGAACCCAATCCCCATTTTCACAGCTTATTTCCAGATTACCAAGGTCGCCACAGACGCCGGGGTCTCCACGGCGGAGCCGATCAGTAGCAGTAAGGGCTCTCGGCTATTAATTAGTTTGTAAGTCTGTACCGCAAAGAAAACCCAACACTTCACCATTACGATAATTTTTAGGTAATAAACGCTGTTTACAGTGAGAACCATACGAAACAAAAATTGCAGACTTACAGACTGTCAAGCAGGTGGGACAAATACTTACCACTAGACTTTAAAGGGTTAAACAAAGTGTCCTAGTAGTCACGTTTCTTGCAGAGAACATTGTAATAATTACAATTATTCGAGTTAACAAACTCCACATAACTCCGCTCCCTTGCTACTTTTACCGTTCCTTGCCAGCCTAAACTAATGGAAGCCGACGGGTCCCTGGATTTAAGCCTTAATGAATGGTTCATATTGGAGCCTGGATGGACCCCATACATTTCTACATGTTACTACCGTATGTGCACGAGCTACACAGTCATAACACAACCCCCCGATAGTTCGTCCAGACGCCTCCTGCAAACGAAGCGAGTTTCATTTTAGCGTTCCGAAGGATTGTAACAGGGCAATTAATTGTCCTTAGTCTGCGTTCCGACATAAACAGCCTCGAGAATGTTGGATTTAACTCAATTTTACAGGCCCGAGGAGGCTACAGTCTTGCCACTCTACGTGGCGATCTAATCAAACTCCTCTGAAGTAGCCTAAAGTAATCTACAGATCTCACTGTACCTGGAACATTTTACGTGTTCCTCACGCTCTATCGTAATTGATGAGTCCGTCTATCCGTTGCGTTATCTAGGAAACAGTTAACCACGACGACTCGGGTCTTTGTTGAAACACATGCACCAATCGGATCTGAGGTCACTGTTAGGGCGCATAGTTACAAAAATGGGGACCGAAGTAACTGTTAGTTCACATTATGACTTGTATACAATTTTTGACTTAATATAAATAAGACATCAGATAAATCATAAAACTAATAATGAATTTAGAATATGCTTGTTATAATAAATTATCAGGTTTGTTTTTAACTTCCCAGCCTTTCAAAATATTCCATATTTGGAAAAATAATTTATGAGAATTGGATGTCTATGCTATTAACTATATATACGAGGGTCGCTCATTAAGTAATGCCCCACATTTTTTTCCTCAGAACATATTTATTCAAGATGGCTCAAATTTAGTGACAATATAAATCAATGTTTCCTTTACACATACTATGTTTCCACATAGTCCCCATCAACTTGTACGGTTTTACGCCAGCGTGGAACAAGGGCATGCATGCCTTGCCGGTACCAGCTCTTGTCCTGTGCACGTAGCCATGTCCTCACTGCTTGAATAACGCTCTCGTCATCTTCAAA
>NW_019060165.1:528534-538804 GCF_000696155.1 Zootermopsis nevadensis | reverse complement strand
CACTTCCTGAAGCTTTAACTCTCTTAGCCCAGCGACCAACGGTGCTCCTATCGACTGCACAGCTTCCATACACAGCACACCAACGTTTATGAATGTTCACCACCGTTTCTTTTTCAGCAACAAAGAATTCAATTACAGCTCGTTGTTTGTAACGAGAGTCGTTCACAGACGCCATTTTAACAGTTCACTACAGCTCCGCTATCGTTTTGAATAATTTGAAACTCCGTACACGAACGCGGGAAACATCAAATCTCAAGCATGTAAAAGTGCACTTTTCTATCTTCATTATTGGCTGAGAAAAAAAATGTGGGGCATTACTTAATGAGCGACCCTCGTAGTTTGCATAATCATGTATCTTAAATATCTGACTTCTGGCTTGGGGTCACACATATTTTATTTACTTATAACGAGCTCCCAGAAGACGAAAACCTTATTATATTTACATTTCAGACATATTTATTTTTGACAATTTAATTTAAATGTGGATAAGTCTCAGTAGTACATATTCCACAACATATTTGTACTGTATATATATTGTATAATATGTACTGTCAGTATTACATAACAATATCGAAAACGCAAGGAAAAGAATTATTAATCTGTTTTATTTAGATGAGAGACACATAAAAAAAGCGTTAAATTATCCATCAGTAAGATTTTCGTTTGTTACTGTAATATCCAACTACACGAACAATGACATATTGTAAAATAATGCATCATCTCTATACTTACTACAAAATAAGTGAATAAAATTTATATTTTTTTGGTCCGCTGTTTTCTATAGGCGTTAGCATCTTGCAGGACACAAGACGGGCAACGGAAAATAAGTGGCTTGGGAAGGAACAACCGGAAGTTGATTCCCTGCAGGGGCAGTGATTGTCCTCATTGTCGTCACATCGTCCAGACCGGACATTAAAATTGTCGGGTGCAAAGAATGCAAATTTAATTTACACTTACTACATGAACTTTTCAACGCCTTGATTTAATAATTCATAAACAAAGAATATTCTAATTCTTTATGCTATCCTAATTTATTGCTACAAAGTAATAGTAAAATTATTCACCGTTATAGAAGAAACTCATAAATTAGTTATCGTCTTAATATAGTATAGACATTAAAATTATCCTACCTAAATAAAACTTAAATGGTTAAAAAAAATTGTCGTAAAATTCTCCAATACAAAATTTAATCAAAATCATTTCTTTTTGTTCCCGAGCGACACACGAATATATTTTAAAAAGAGCATTACAGGATTGCGGCAAACGCACCAAAAAACACTCCAAAAGAAAGCCGCCATCTACTGCAGGGGAGTACTTTGCTCAGAGTGAAGTTCGAAATGGGTAGTTCTGTTATTAAATCGGCCCTCTAACCCCTTGCCTAGGTCTGAGACATTGCGTGCATTAGCTCGGACTGCAAACAGCAAGCAGAACACACAGTAAAAGTGATTTGTGACGCGCTATTCCTGCAGGGCGATGCAAATCCCCTATTCTTCTGTAAGGCCGGCCACCACGTTCTCTTAGTTGCCCAGCGTGTGTGATCCAGTGCGCTGCGGGATTAGACGCGGGCAGTGTGACCGATTCCAATTATAATCATTATAACCATGCAATAATATCGAAATAAACGTAGCCTCTGCGTTGAAATTAAGGTGTTAACGATTCCACAGTTGAAATAAATCCTTCTTCAGAAAACTGAGTGTAAAAGCGGACAATCTGACTTCAGAATTCTTGAAATCAACCTTTCTCATGCTTCGGAAGCTTAAACCCATGTGTCAGTGAAGACGTAACCTCTGCAGCATCAGTAAATAACCTATCATAACACCAAACAAAATCATTAAAATTACAAGCGTAAAAGGTTCAAGTTTACGAGAATACTCACTGGTAGTTTTTGCACCAAAGAGTCTGTATGCCTTTCGCTGAGCGTCCTCTACTTTTCGCAGAAGCCATATTGAAATCTGTTATGATTCTGTTTCGAAAAAAATAGGTCCGGTGCCTGTAGGAAGAAATACCCAAAGCTGGTAGGCACAAACCATAAGGTATGGGGTCGTAGATGTCCACCGCACACTCGCCCTTTAAGTTCACATACAATTATAACTGAGGTCGTACCATAAGGAACACTTTGGATCTCCGGTCCTGCGTGTGTATGTGGATTAACTCAGACGTGCGCCTGCAGGGTTAAAAGCTATCCAGGAAGAGGATGGGGTCGTAATTGGCACGTCAATTATTGTGTTTTTAATATGAACTAACAGGAAAATATCATACAGTAAGCTGCAGAGCCAGCCTTTTTCTACGGCGGCTCCTTCCATGTATTCCAAACTAATGGACTTTTTTCGTCAAATGTTCTCTTTTAATACTTGGTGCACAAATGTTCCAAAATGCTTTTAAAGTTCAGAATGGTGTGCAAAGTGTCAGGCATTTTCTGCCTAATTAAAGAAAAGTGCGAATTTCTTTTGGAAATAACAAGGTTTGTATAAAAACGCAGTGATATAATACTTTTAACGTAAATGGACCAGTCGAAATGTTTTGGTTATGCGACGATAAAATTGTGAATCGCTGTTAACCTGTTAGATGATATTTGTAAAGTGTAGAGTTCTGCTCTTAAGTCATATAACGATGCTGTTTCAACTGCAATAATTATAGGGCGTTGGATGAGATAAATGATGAATCAGCACGATTTGTGTCTTATTGTTTTGTTCTGTCTCATTGTTCTGTTGTTTCTTATTGTTTTTGTTGTCTTATGTTTTGTTGTGTCTTATTGTAGGACCACTGCCACCGGGTAAAAACCCATTTGCAGTCAAATAATAAAAATAAAATAAAAATCCTTCTTCAGAAAACTGAGTGTAAAAGCGGACAATCTGACTTCAGAATTCTTGAAATCAACCTTTCTCATGCTTCGGAAGCTTAAACCCATGTGTCAGTGAAGACGTAACCTCTGCAGCATCAGTAAATAACCTATCATAACACCAAACAAAATCATTAAAATTACAAGCGTAAAAGGTTCAAGTTTACGAGAATACTCACTGGTAGTTTTTGCACCAAAGAGTCTGTATGCCTTTCGCTGAGCGTCCTCTACTTTTCGCAGAAGCCATATTGAAATCTGTTATGATTCTGTTTCGAAAAAAATAGGTCCGGTGCCTGTAGGAAGAAATACCCAAAGCTGGTAGGCACAAACCATAAGGTATGGGGTCGTAGATGTCCACCGCACACTCGCCCTTTAAGTTCACATACAATTATAACTGAGGTCGTACCATAAGGAACACTTTGGATCTCCGGTCCTGCGTGTGTATGTGGATTAACTCAGACGTGCGCCTGCAGGGTTAAAAGCTATCCAGGAAGAGGATGGGGTCGTAATTGGCACGTCAATTATTGTGTTTTTAATATGAACTAACAGGAAAATATCATACAGTAAGCTGCAGAGCCAGCCTTTTTCTACGGCGGCTCCTTCCATGTATTCCAAACTAATGGACTTTTTTCGTCAAATGTTCTCTTTTAATACTTGGTGCACAAATGTTCCAAAATGCTTTTAAAGTTCAGAATGGTGTGCAAAGTGTCAGGCATTTTCTGCCTAATTAAAGAAAAGTGCGAATTTCTTTTGGAAATAACAAGGTTTGTATAAAAACGCAGTGATATAATACTTTTAACGTAAATGGACCAGTCGAAATGTTTTGGTTATGCGACGATAAAATTGTGAATCGCTGTTAACCTGTTAGATGATATTTGTAAAGTGTAGAGTTCTGCTCTTAAGTCATATAACGATGCTGTTTCAACTGCAATAATTATAGGGCGTTGGATGAGATAAATGATGAATCAGCACGATTTGTATAGGAGATGCTGGCTGCAAGTATGCGCAGTGAACAGAACAACGACTTCATTTTTGTATGATTTGGGGTTTTCATAGCGGTGAGTATGAAGATTTCCGTCTTCTGGGTTGAAGATGGAAATCTTCGACTTCATTCTTATCTTACGTTTTTTATGTCTTCCTTTTGTTTTCATTTTTATTGACCATTAAGGCAAGTGGCGAATATGCTCATTCCTTGAAAGTGATTTTCTGTTAAAATGGAGGCATGGGCAGATGTCGTGAATTTCTTGTGAAACACCACATATGGAAAAACTAACGTGAAGAGAAACAGATCAAAATGCCCCCGTCTTCGTCTCTTATTTTCGATAACCTGCAATCTCCCCACCTTCACGGCGAAGCACGACTGTGGACTAATTAATTTCCTTTCATCGTCCCCGACAATCAGCCTTTTGTTGAAACTCCTCTTTATTTTCCTTTTGACTGACAACGCGTATACTGAAGAAGAGGCAGAGAGAGAGAGAAAGAGAGAGAGAATGCATGTGAGAAGCGAGGGGCCTTTTCTTATCCCTAATTAGTTCTCTCCTTTCTCTCTGTTCATCGCTTTGCGAACTGGTGCGGACATGTCCCGTCTCAGAAGGATGGCTTGGCGAAGACTGTGTACGAGAGAGAGAGAGGATAGACAAGATGATTCCGGAGAGAAATGTTCGCTGGCAGGCAGAGAAGCTTTTGACGAAAACCCCCGCAAGGTCCTCCTTCACAGTGCTGCAAGAAGGAAATTTGCTTGCTGTCATGTCCATGTATTAGGGTTTTGTGAAGAATAAGGCCGGGGGGAGAGCAGGATTAACGTGGTGACGGCCAAGGCAATGCCACAAGCAGCCACCGTGACCTCTAACTACGAGTACGTATGAATCCTGAGAGCTCTATTAAATGCTGAGGTACTAGAGACGCAAGATTAACGCGAAGACTGGCAAACCGACGTTACAGTGGCTAACATAACCTCTAGTATTTCAATATTGAGATAACTGAGCGAGCCAAAGGAAAGAAAGTTCACGGATGGGCGAAAAGATTACGGTATTGATGACGCGCATTCCAGGAGACTTTTGTCAAAACTTCTAATACAATTTCTTTAATTATTTATGGTATTTATGTTTAAAGTGTTTTTTTTAGTTTGTCTGGCTGGCTCTTTAGTTGATTGGTTAAATGGTTATACACTTCTTAAGAGGAGATTCTCAATTTAACAAGTAATCATACAGCTTGTCCAGCGATCTGACAATAAGCTTACCGAACGCATGGGTGTGAAAATAAACTCTCTTTCATTATAATACAGATACTCTAGTTTCCTGCAGACTCACTGTGAGACAATGTCTTAAATCAGGCCACTAATTCCTTCCGTATAATTCCCTTTCGTCATTCATATCACCATTTCATTATCCGCTACAATACGTATTCAGCCTATAAAACGTCGTCAAAACAATAACGCGATCGCAAAGAGCTCGGTATGGCAGCGGGTTTAGACAATGCCTCTGGCGACACAAGACCTGCATATGAGTGCTGACATCTCGTGTCTTCTCTATAATAATTATTGTTTGTGTCATAATAGGTTACGTGTGTTTAAACAAAGAGCCAACTGCCCCTCACTGCCACGATTTCGGACGCCTTTGTGCGGAGTTGATGATGAAGACGACAAGAGACGTCCAACCCGAACCCTTTACTGCGTTGTTCTTGTCTAAGCAGCAGCCGCAGTTGGCGATGACAACAGTGGCTTGCCTGCTAACTTGCTTCCTTTTATATGTCAAGGAATACCGACAAATATATCGGTAACAAAAGTGGCACAAGTCCGCGGCAATCGACTGCTCAGAGAATACCAAAATCTGTTTTCTTTTCGTTATAATCGCTATCTTCTTCTTTTTCTCTTCATTTCGTCTTTACCTCGTAGTTCTTCTTATTCATGTTTTACTCCTCATTCTTCCCTAGTAAGATTTGAAGGCTTCACGAAGATGGTTTTCTTCTGGGTTGTAGCGCCATGTAGTCTAGTAAAGGTTTACCGACGTTTCGTAGGTCCCTGCCGCCTCCATTATCAGGACGATGATTGTCCCAGAATACAACCATTTTCTTCTGGTACGTGTTCTGATTTTATTCTCTTCATCATTTCTCTACTCCTCATCATCATATTTCTTCTTGGCTTGTTCCTTCCCCTTGTTCTTCTTCCTCTTCATCATGATTTGTTTTGTTGCATTTTTCCAAGTTTAAGGGCATGAATCAGAATAAATTATATTTCTAACTTTTAGTGTATGGTCTTTCCTCCTTTCTTTTTGTGTTAATATGTTCTATTTGTTCTATTCTAGCTCAGACTATATACTACGCAGCGTAGAAGATTATTTATAACATGACGATACATCCAATCTGTCATACAAGTTTCAGAGAGTGAAAAATGACAACTTGAACAGCTCATTAAATTAGGCCTGTAATTTGCAAACCTTAAGATATATCCACTTGAAAATGACCTTCTGGGATGATGAGCATTGTAATCTCGTGGATTTTGACCGACGTTTCGGAAATGCTTACCGCCTCATTCATCAGGTTCTGATGGAGGCGCACATGATACAAATTATGATTTAAAAGTAATTTAGAAGTGACATTGACTTATTTTAAGGCACTACGTCATTACTTATAGCTCAGTCAGTACAGTGACTAGCTACGGGCTGGACGACCGGGGTTCGATCCCCGACGGGGACAGAGGATTTTTCCTCTAGCCTCTGCGTCCATACCGGCTCTGGGGCCCACCCAGCCTCCTCTACAATGGGTACCGGGGTCCTTTCCCGGGGGTAAAGACGGCCGGGGCGTGATGCTGACCACTCACCCCCATCTAGTGCCGAGGTCAAGGAAGAGAGGAGCTATACCTCCTCTCACCCCAAACGCCTACATGGCGTATAGTGGGATAGCTTTACTTTACTTTACGTCATTACTTACATGGAGGCACTTATAGGTGACCTTCCAGCCGAGATTCGAACCCGAAATCTTCTCAAAATGACGGAGTACTAACAATTTGCCTGCCACATTCTGTGGATTAGACGGTAATTAATCTTCAAGACCAGTGGTGCTTGGTCACAGGGGTAAATGTACGCTACCGCCACATATATAAAGGGGGCACGAAGTGAGCATGAAAATTCATCTTCGTATAAACATCATAATGATCTCAGAAGAGGGGGGGGGGGTAATAATATCAAACCTTCCGAGCTCGCGTACGTGTGTTGCCAACACCGTGCTAACCTTCCTGCTCTTTTTAACATTTCTTCTTCTTCTTCTTACCAACCCCACAAAACGACCTTTCTCTCCCTCTCCACTACACACTCGTGACATTTCTCCCATTACTGAGCTGAAATACGAATCTCTCTTCTCAACCTCAGAGACTAACAGTGAGAGATCTTATTAGTTGAAGGTATTTAATAAGGAAATGCTGCTAACTAAAGCTGGAACAGTAATATAGCTGTATATATGAAGCCAGCTAGCACAGCCACCGGGGGAAGGATAAGACCACAGTTTATTACGGTGAGGAAAAATTCTCATCTAGATTATTTGCATAAACTGCACCTAACTTGTGGTATTTTTGTTGGCACAACGATATTAGTCCTATGTTACAAATTTACAACAGCTCTAAAGTCTCACTGCCGAGAAAGATAGGGTCGTAATAATTATAATCTCCACAAATTAAGAAGTTTTAATATTATACTTATTTTTTCCTAGCATCTTTTTTCTCTAAAATGTTCTGCTTTGCTGCACGAAATCTAATGTTTATTTTATAATATTTAAAACTGCTGAAATAATGGAATTAAGAAGGGACGATAAACATTAACTAACCGTCTGATAAACTAAGTGTCTAACCTACTAACAAACTAAAAAGAAGCTTACAGGCCTAGTTGCATTGCTGATCAATAAATAGCCACGTTTTTTGTTTACTAAAATTTTCAACATCGTGTTCACAGAAGCCAGTTACTGCAACATTCTAATCCAGTCCATACACTAATATATTTCAAACGTAATTTTTAATATTGTTATCCCATCTACGTTTAGGTCTCATAAGCGGTTTAATACTTCTCGTTTTCACGACTAAGTCGTTGTATGTCCGCCATGTGTTCTGCATGCTTATCCGTCTCGCCCTTATTGAGTAAATCACTCTACAATTCTGAGACGAAAATTGGTTCATCTCACTTAGGCGCGAATATTTTTCACAGCATGAAGCAAAAAGCAGCTTTTAAATATTAAAATGCTTAGAATAAAGCCAGAAACTTGCCACTCCGTGTTCGATAATTTTGTCTCGATGAAAGGACGACAGGAAGACAGAACAAAAACAATATGATACAAGAAAGTTATTGTTTAAGGAGGAGATAAAAGAAATTATATTCCTGAAAGTAAAACGTAATAATTGTATGTAAAATATGTTCAATTTAACTAAAAATACGAGAATTTGAGACATACATTGAAAGAAAAAAAAATCTAAAATGTAATAAGTAATAGCATACACAAGTCAAATATTTAGAAAATCAAATTAAATCATCTTAAATTTTGAAAGACAATTTACAAAATAATTTATAGACACTACGTTGAAGTAATGTGTATAGGCCGAAGAATATATGAGGGGCATTCTAGTGTCCTGGCTTCAAGTATTCATCAGACAGGAGGCACACGAAAAAATGGCTCTTCAACCGAGAATCGAAAGTAGCCTGTAGCTAGTCAGTTACTGAATCAGATATCCCGGTTCTTTTAGAATCTTCCATCTCCACTCTTTTCTATAAGACAGACAAAGCAGGAACTCGAAAGAAGAATTAATCACTCGCAGTGAGTCTCTGATCTCAGCTGCCCCTTATCTACATGACAGGCAGAATCTCCTGTCATTTGTCAAGAATATCAAATGATTTCTTGAACTGTTCGTGTGGAATCAGTGAAAGAATGCAGGGCGCACACAGCTTATCCCACAGGCTCTCTTTCGAAGGCTTCGTCGTTTACCTCTAAGCCCTCAGAGCACTGTTACAGAAAACTGAATCATTTCAACATACTGAAGTCAGGCAAACGCAGAACTACGGATAGCATACATCAAGAAAATTCATAGTTTACACATATAACCTAGTAACACTGACGTAATGAAAGCTAGGAGTGTACGATTAGTTTGGCATGTAGCTAGGAGGAGGATACAATAAATGCATACAAAAATTTTGTGGGAAATCTACTTGAAAAACCTGAGAAGTGGAAGCATTACAAGATAATTCGCAAGAAACTTGTTTGTGAGGATTGGAGGTGGATGGAATCAACTCAGGTTGTAACATCAAACAGATAGGTGGTTAATGCAAAATTACCGATTTGTCTGTCCACTGCGCTGATGAATGACTCCAGTGTGGCAACCAAGGAAATAACAAAATATACCACCAATACAATCCAAGGACATTGTTAAAACAATGTTATCTATTGTTATTCTGAACAATGTAACCCAAGATCATTGTTGTGACGTGATAAAATACGTGACAGACAGACACAAAGAGTTCTTTGCTTACATTAAAAAGTAAAAAAATAATAATAAAAACTCCTGGCATCCACCTGATGAGAGATAAGTGTAAAGTGGATTCATTCTGATAACAATCCAACGCCAAATGCGGAAATGGAACCCAGGCCTTTTAATCTTTGGCCAGTCACGTGAATCGAACTCCGACCGTCCAGTCCATAGTACGAGAGCGGTCCTATCTGTTGGGTCACTCTTGAGGAGGGCAGAATGGTGGACGAACGGTGAAGGAATTCCCGTGAGGCTGTAGCCATGTTGTGGTGCCATACGTTGGTTCAGAAGGTGAATGTGTGACTCCCCAGAGGCCACATTATGTGTGTGTCTGGAAGTGGCAGCAGACATTAGCCTCTGCGCTGTAGTCTCAAGGTGAAAACGGATAGTCACAAAAATTGTTCCACGTGCGAAATGAACGGGCGTGAAACTGACTCCACAACTCGGGGTCTTCTATGAAAACGTCGTCAAAAAATGTACTGCTTTCACAGAATCTAAGAACTTCATCGCATCATAACACTGAACGCTATCCGTAGCCAGCTCATAACCTATTTCATAAGAATTAGCCAATTTACGCATTGTCTCATAAATATCCTTTTCGATGGATGGATATTTTTCTGATTTGAGGTTTGTACGTATTTATTATTTTATTCAATACATTCTGGTATTGTATATCACGCAAAATTTATCCTTAATTTAATCACCCTGATAATATCAGGCGTAAACTAAATATTAGGAATTTCTTTAGTACCCATGTAATATCGTTCATTCTTATGCTTGATTATTGCCTTTTAGTTTTTAATGTTCATAACAGCACCTCGTTCTCAATTATTTTCAACCTATGTTGTATCTCTGGCGAAGAAACTAAATTTAACACCAATACAAATAACTTAGATTTTTTTACTTGAGACCGATTTCTCGCGCTGCTAGCA
>NW_019060165.1:496815-517879 GCF_000696155.1 Zootermopsis nevadensis | reverse complement strand
GTAAAGACATACAACATAAATATGCCACATGTATGGTGTTAATTGAAGTTAAATCAAAATATGTTTGCTTCTGTCTGACATCCGCGTCGTGGATGCAGTGTTAAGTAAGTTTTGTTACACGACATTAAAAGATAGCGATGCTTGCCATTTATTTTAAGTTACGAACAAATTTTATGCATAAAGCATCCGTTCCATATAAACGGCGAGAGAAGAGAATTATTTAGAAACAAAGAAAACTGCTTATGTAAAACGTATACCCTGCAGATGAGTAATTGTAGGAAGAAGAAACTAAACGCTGTCAGTAGAATTCATGCACTTTTATCTATGAAAGACTGTTTTATGATTACAAATGTATATATAAAATTATGTCATAAGCTAGCCAGTCGTGCCATGAGTATGTCATCATCATCATCAAACCACTGTTAGTCTTGGTCGCCTCTTTTTGAGCCCACTTAATCTAGTAGACATTTGGCAGGACTTCTTGGATTAGTGAATCAATATATGTAGTATAGTAAAATACCTGTAAAGAAAAACATAAAATTCCTTAAGAATGGTAACACTAAAATCCTGGCGAAATCTGGACATGACCATTACTCAGCTTCTGCATTATAAGTTATGAAAATGTTAGTTTTTACCAACACGTTCCATTGGAAGCAAACACACTTCAATTTCGAATGTCTCACACACTTACCAAAGCCAGGTAAGTATATCCTCTAAATCAAAAATGGGACGGCCAGTGAAACAAAAGAAAAACACATTGGTTTCGTTGACCATGAAATATATGCAGCAGATTTTTCTTAAAAATCCAATTTTTCAAATAACTTATAATTTCTTCCTATCACAGAACTACAAATGTAAATATTTATTGCAACAGATACAGCAAGTGTCTAGCTATTTTTCAACATATTCGCCACCGGAATTGAGACATTTGTCATACCGTGGGACCAACTTTTGAATACCTGTGTCGTAGAAGTCTGCCGCCTGGGATTGGAACCACTGTGTGACAGCCATCTCCGCCTCTCTGTCATTCTCAAAACGCTGACGCTGACCGGACAGGAATTTCTTGAGGTGTAGGAAAAGATGGAAATCACTGGGAGCGAGGTCCGGGCTGTAGGGTGGATGATTAAACACCTCCCAGCTGAACTTCTGCAGGAGACTTGCTGTCCGTCGAGCCGTGTGCGGCCTAGCGTTATCACTGACCGCACTTCACAGTCGGCTGGAGCTGGAATAAGAACCTCCATCTTCAACAGCTGCAACAATGCTACTGTGAGAACGCGGGAAGTGCCGTTAGTGCATGCGCCATGCTACGTCATTGCTCTATCACGTACGCACAGTCGCTTCGCGCAATATAAGGTTTGCTAGCTGTGGGACGAGTGGGAAACTTACTTTTGGGACGCGCCTCGTACATAACAATGCTCAAAAGAGATCGATAATTACCCCCATCTAAGTCGGATTAATTTAGTCCACATTCTCGAATTCTATGTTCCTAAGATAACATTTTAATTCCCAGTATTTACTCTTATCACTTCACAGTGGTCTCTTCTCTTCAGTTTTTTAACTAAAATATTGTGTGCACCAGTCACCACTCTTATGCGTGCTACATGCTCTAAATATCTCATCAGTTTCATCTGTTCACGATATTGCCATGACAGAAATAATACAATTCAAGAGACTATTCTCTGAGTGCGTATCTGCAAATGCACGTCGTTGCAACTGACAAGCTGGTTCTAACGTTTTCTGGTTGCGAGATTATAAGTGTGTACTGAGATATGCGTGGATGTAAAGTGAGCTGGTAATAGAGGCGCTTCATACGCAGTTTATCAACTTTAAATTAATTTATCTTGAAAGAGGTTTTTAGACCACGCAAATACAATGCATCGTTCATTCAAGACATGAATGTAACTACTGTACGTCATAATTACGTTTCCGCTTGAAAGTAAGGACACTGCACAATTTCAATTCTGACAATGGAACGGGAATATTTTCGTTGTAAAATTAATATCATATTTTGGAGGGAGGCAGTAGAAAGCATTAATGTGAAAATTAAGATTTTTGCTACAAAATTCCTAGGATTTATATGTTTTAAGGGGAAGGGAATCCGAGCCAGACGAAGACAGTCGTAACTCACAGAGATGCCGCCACTTGATCCGGCGTGGCAGTCAGCATCGCACGTACCATTATTTGGACTGTGGGTCTAAAGGTCCACGCAAACATCCAGTCCACATTCTGACTCACAACCCATGGCGTTACTGCTAACCCTTGTACTTCGTAACATTACGACTTTATAACATTAATTATAAATCACTTTTTCATATCATTTGCAAATTTAAAGATTCTTTCTGTTCGTCCATTGTATCTATATAGCCCTTACATCTGTTCTATATGCCTAACATCGTGAAGTAACCATCTGTCCGTATTAGCTATTATAATAAATATTCTCGTGCACTTACTATATTATTATTATGTGCAATAAATTATCATTAAGGCCGCAGAGGATGCAAAATCTCAAAGAACGCACAAGGAAACATCCATACGTCAATTATGCCTATGCCAAATTATAGTACACAGTTCTATGTAAGATTTGAGGTTTTCACAGCGGTGAGTATGAAGATTTCCGTCTTCTGGGTTGTTGCGCTGTCTAGTCTGGTCGATGTTTACCAACGTTTCGGAGGTCATACTGCCTCCGTCATCAGGGCGATTCTTAGTATGAAGATTTCTGTCTTCTGGGTTGTTGCGCTGTGTAGTCTGGTCGATGTTAACTAACGTTTCGGAGGTCATACTGCCTCCGTCATCAGGGCGATGAATTAGTATGAAGATTTCTGTCTTCTGGGTTGTTGCGCTGTGTAGTGTGGTAGATGCTAACTAGCGTTTCAGAGGTTATACTGCCTCCGTCATCATACTACACAGCGCAACAACCCAGAAGACAGCAATTTTCGGACTCACCGCCTTGAAAACCCAAAATCCTATTAAGTTAGTTACTTATTTAATATTGATCTTTGTTTCATGACATCTGAACTGTTGAGGAAGGAACTCTGTTGGGCAACGCATTGAGACTGGTGACCAACTGGGGAAGTAACTATATTACTGTCACTCTCTGTCAAGGCTCTGATTCCTGTGACCTGTCACAACCTGTCGAAATCCGGGCGCTAAACAACACTGCAATCGTCCATCGACTAATTCGTCAAAGTTCGCACCAGCATTGGAAGTTCCTGATACAACTTGTGTAACTGTTACAACAGTTCACTCACTTTATGTACATGCGTCTTTGTTCATCTGTTCCTTCCTCCTTCCTTCCTCTTTGTTTCCTTCTATGTAGTTTAGTCAGTTACATTGTACCATCAATGTGAAGTAGCCCACCTCTTTTCAATCTAATGACTCAAAATCAAACCGCTAGATTAAATCAGAAACTACACCACGAATCCTCCACAATAATCCACGATTTTTTTTTCAATAATAGGAAATCCCTTTTGAGTCTAAATGCGGTATATTTGTCGGCATACATTATCGAAATTCACCAACATCCAAACCCCTTTCTCACTTGCAATAATTTTTTAACCAGTAAATTATAGTTCTAACAATGTTTCACGATATTTCATCACAAATTTCCATTTCCCTATAACTTTTCCAATGTGCGTGTATGTACGCGGAGGTGGTCGTTTTTTACATATCTAGTAGCATTCGACCGATCCTCACGAATCAATGAGCCATAATGAAGACCATAAATAAAGAGCAAATGGTGGTCCAGCGGACAGGCGAGGATTTTATGAACATCGCAGGAAACAATATGACAACACGTAAATTACGAAATTAGACAGAGAGGAAGTGAGTTATTTTGAAATGTGTATTGATTTCCAGCAAAGCTATGGAACGTAATGCAATGCACATAGCCGTTATGTCATATTATAGAGGTTGGTGCTACTGCATGAGCCCCCCCCCACGTACCCAGTTCCAACCCGTTCTCCGCTGCTGTCCAATACAGTCCACAATTTCTATGACGTACATAAATAATTCAAAAGCTTCTACTATAAGCTAATTAAAAAGTTCATCTTTATAATGAGGACCATAGCTCATTATTTTTATATCTTCACCTCTAACGATATTTTTTCAGTTCAATGTGTTGATTAAATAGAAATTATCATGAAGTGTCCGGTTCTGTTTTCTGGACTGGTAATACCTGAAGAGATGGGGTTAAAACGTGTTATATATTTCGCTGTGGTCCATAACTGCGGATGACGGTGAAATGAGTGCATATTTTACTGTCCGGGTGTCTGGCGGGCCTGCATCGGTGTGATCCATCTCTTTGATTTGTACGGAAGCTGCAACAATGATGATGAATTCTCGGTCACGCTGATGTAACACACATCAATCAATATGACCCCCCCACACACACCCTCCTCACCCCCTTCCTGCAGTTTAAATCCGATTGCAATGACGTGACGAACATATTGGCCAACACCCCCCCTCCCCCCGACATCGCCCGCTGCACACACAACGTTTTCAGTCTCACGCCAAAAGTTTTATTGCCGAGATTAACATGTATGACACAATTCTAAGTTTGTAGAGATATTATTTTTGTAATAACACCAGAACCTCCTCATTTTTTCGTAAATAAAATAAATTAGAGGGACCTACCAAAATAAAAACAGTGAATTTTCTAATATTTCCGAATTGCAATTGCAGAACTTCCTGGCTTCAGAACCATAACAAATCTCTCCATGCTACGCACGAGTTTTCTCTGCGATTTCTGAGCTGTCACTGGTAAAACAGGAAAGAAATGTATGATTAAATAAAGCAGGATGAGATGAGATGGAAGCAGCACGCACGAGGGAGATGAGAAAAGCACACAAAATTTTGGTCATGAAACGTCAAGAGAATATATCACTTGGGGAAACCGGGGGGGGGGGGGGGGGGACAGATAAGATGAAGACTTTTTACTAAACTGAATATTAGAAAATATGCGGTGACGTGGACTAGACTGAAGTAACACAGGGTAATGCCCATCAGTGGACTTTTGGTAACATTCGGCATTTATATCGATTGATTTATTCAACTATCAGCTTAACAAAAAACATTTTTCGCAGTGAAGCTAGCTAAGTGGCACAACTAATAGCTAGGTACGTTGAAACTGGCAGGGAGAACGTACCTACATAATCCATAACCAGCAATATATATGTTACAATAAGAGAAAAGGATATGAATAAGATTTTGAAGTTATATCTGAGCATCGGTATGAGGATTTCTGTCTTCTGGGTTGTTGCGCTGTGTAGTCTGGTCGATGTTTACCAACGTTTCAGAGGTCATACTGCCTCCGTCATCATCGCCCTGATGACGAAGGCAGTATGACCTCAGAAACGTTGGTAAACATCTACCAGACTACACAGCGCAACAAATCCAGAATACAGAAATCTCTCACCGCTGTGAAAACCTAAAATTTTACAAGTATCGGTATGTTCCTGAAACAGATCCTGTAAAAGTGGCACATCAGACGTAACCAGCCAATAGTATCTTGAAAAACAAGCAAGTCCTACGATTCAGTCTTCCTACGTGCAGCGCTGCATGCCAGAACAGAACGTAGTAAAACAAGGGAGCGCCTTTAATACAAAAACCACAAAACAATCTAAAACAAAACATTAATCCAACTCGCCTCGTGGATGCATTTTACTTCCTGAATTGAGTATATAAACTTTTCTCTGTAACGAGAAGGAAGGCCTATGCTGAAACAGCCACTACGTAGATGTTGCCCTCATCTAAACGTACAATTTTCTACGTATGCTCCTGCTGACTCCATGTTGGTCTATAAATTCTAACTCTTGGGGCGCCCATCCCCCCTTCTCTTTATTGCTTTTATAGTCAGAGAGAGAGAGAAAGGACGCGTTCCATCAGGACAGCTTCTGTGGCTGGCCTGCACCGTCTGCCGCTCGCCACTTTACGCTCTTTTCGCTCACCTACCCCTCTCTGTCTTCCCGCCCCTCTGTCTCATAGACCATAGATATATTTCCCTCTACGCGTATAATATGCTAGAACACATCCTCAGGACAGAGCACAGGCGCACACAACACAGACTATCAGATCACTTTCAGTTCCTCAGAATATGTATCGGAACACGCGAGTGACTGCTGACATCTCGAAGATGGGGGCAGCAAGGACCTCTGAAACGTCGGTAAACGTCTAGCAGGCTACACGGTGCAACAACCCGGAAGATAGCCCCGAGAACTTGAAATCTCACAACATCTAGGGGTTTCACGCCAGTTATTTTGTAAGTTGTAGTCGCCACGTGGCAGAACGAGACGGAGTAGTTCAGGCGGCATACGACAGGACGAACTGGAAGGCCGGAGTTTGAATCCTGACAAATACATGACTCTTTCAAGGGTCCAGTCAGTTTTGTGTCCAGTGGGGTAAAGCTGCTTTAATGTGTAACTGACCAATCACCTAGACATAAATCTGTTTCTTAAGTTAAACTATGTGGAGTTGTAAATCCAAGTCCCCCTATCCCCCTTAATTTTCCGGAAAAGAGAGGGGTCATTAGAACACAAAGGACCTAAAAGAACAGGGGGCGATTGTAAGAGGTAAACATTATTAATTTGAAACTTAGTCTTTGGCTCTGAGATGAGACTAATCATGCTTAATAACGAAGTACTGAGGAAGCTGTTTTGACATTGAATTTATTAAATAAGAAAGTAGATCAACTGGGTCGGTTATTTTGTATGAGTATAACTTAGTCTCTTGTTTAGCTTCTGTGAACACGGAAACAAATCTTTGGGTTCTGTAAAAGCCGGAACATTCCTTGACTATCTCCTGTGAGTGCAATTAGTTTAAAGAGGATTCTCCTCCATTCAGTTAGTTAGGCAGGCCGACTGGAGAAAATCAAGCCTACATTATCACGAACTTCATAATCTTCTTAAAACATGTCAGGGTAATTACGTGAGTATGAACATTGCAGCTAGGAATACGTCTTAATATGCGTACATGAGTCAAAAACGTTACATGTAATCTGAGATATTTGTCTAAGATAATTCACGGAGGAACATAAATATCACAGGACTGAATGGAAATGAGGAAACTGAACCTGATTTTAGTAGAAACATGAATTACAGTTCTTAAAACTCCATATTTACAGAAGACATTATTGAAAGGCGTCTTACTTTTAACATTTTAAAGAGGACATAACCTATGTTGGTCAACATTTGGTCAAATTAATTTGGCTGAGGAAATACAAACAAAGTTCAGAAGTTGTTTTTAAAAGTTTCTACGCAGTCAAATGTCAGATGATCACCTTCATTCTTAAACGCAGACATGGTTTTATAAAAGCGGGTCTTGGCTTCAACACCAGTTTTGTATCTTCCAATATATTTAACGCGTTTGTTACTGCTACATATAAATTAGTATTAAACGATGTAAGTACGTAGTTAAACATATAATTATAACAGTTATACTACATAAGGTGCACTGAATACCATGATACAGTAGTTATCATGCTTGAACTGTACTCAAAAGATCTCGGCTTCGTATATCGATCCGACGGCTGGTCATTTTAACTAAAGTTTATCGTGTTTATTTTAAAATGTAACCAATAGGACAAAATCTTAAGATTGCGAACTGGACTGAATTGGCTTATGACTGGACTACGGAGAATGGCGAACGTTTGTTAACTTTACTTTTCATAAAAGCAAGAAAAATTCGCGAGGTCGCTTAAAAAAAAGCCACGACTAAATCATCGTGCCATTTTGTGCTGTAGTTCTGTAGCGTATGAAATTTATCACAGTGAAGTTGAACTAAGAAGAAACATTAGTGACATTAATTAAATGAATAATTGCACAGTATGTAATTACGCATCCAATTCTGTGTTATAAGAATCGCCTCTCCTCTGATGAAGACGACGAGACTCAGGTCGTGAGGTCAAATTGTAAAACTGTCCTAAGACAGCAGAGTGACTACCTGTTCCGCCACTGGTCACCCTTGCGAGTCACAGCCGCCTCCTTCCTGCCCGACGCAACCCTTCTCCGTTGTCAGCAATCGACGCAACTTCGGTCCTGTCTTCTCAAAATCGCCACGTTGCTGTTTTCGTTTGACCATACCTAACATAATCTCAGAGTAAGCAAATTCGCATCGTTGAAGGGAAGATACCCTCTACATGAGTTACATTTAGAGCCCGTATTTAGGGTGGTATGGGTTACGTAAGCAATGCTGCTTTTGCAGTGCACAACTGGAGGAGTTCTCTGTAACGGCTATACAGCTATCATTTTCTGTTCCCATTTTCTCTCTTTTGGGGCCATTTCACTCTTTCTCTTTCGGAGGGAGTTTCTACGTTTGCTTCCCGCTGACAGTCTCACAGCATCCACAGAAACTCACTCCGTCTCTCTTGTGCCTCTCCTCCTTTCTCGTCTCTCAGTTTCCATAGACGCTAGAAGCAGCAGTCGTCTCCCCGCGCCGTCCGATAAGCCGTTATACCACCGCGCCAGCCCCTCTACAACAAAGGCCTAATTAGCCATAAACTCTCTGATTTATAACAGCACAGAAAATGCAAATATGAAATATGAAAATGAAGATGGGTGTAATAAAAGTGATATACGAGGCTCCGCAGAGCCATTTGTGAAGGCGCCATGAGTCACTCGTCAGTTTTATGTGCGAACGTCTATCATTCTTTTGACAGGCTTCATTGCCGGAGCTCGGGCGAGGCCATTCTGCGAGTGGGAACGAGGGAGAACGCTGCAGCAAGGGACTGCTGGGTTTTGTATCAACAGAAATTATGTAGGAGCCAGAAGCGAAAGGCATGTAGTGTTTCTGTAACGATTTCGTTCAATACAAGGAAAAAGGCGGAAACTTGCATTGTTTTAAATTACAGGCATGCTTGAAATTTATACTTCTACAGAAACCACCAAAAGCTTCTATCCGTACTAAAGCAGCATTTCTGTTGTCCGGTAATTTAAAGGAACTATAT
Organism: Zootermopsis nevadensis; assembly: GCF_000696155.1. The sequence goes on along the minus strand of NW_019060165.1, from coordinate 508,941 downwards.
TAACGTTTGTAGTTGTGTAGATTCAGATGAAACTTCATGGTCCTGGGTTTTCCATCAAAAGTTCACATCTACTCAGCTGTCTTCGTGGAACTTAATGATGCACTATCATATTCATGGAGGCTCATTACTGAACCCTATCCACAACTAGTTGGATATGGTCTGCAACTTTGCACCTTATTTAAGTAAGGTAAATTTTAATATCATCATCTCATCCACTCCTATTTATCCCATTTGCTTTCTTCTGATTATAATTATGTATTGGCCATTAGTTACAGTTTTGCTTTCTCTACATGCTCCGCTCATTTCGGCCTCTGATCTTATCACCCTGATAAGAGATGAACAGTATAAATTACGTAGCACCTCATTATGCAGTTTCCTTCAACCTCGTGCTACTTCTCTCTTGCGAACAAACATTATCAAATTATCACTACTGTCTTTGTTTTTGATTTCATCCATCGTCTTGTTTTAAGTGTTAAAAATCTTAAAGCCTCGAAAATAATTACGTCTCGAAGGATTGGTCATCATTTTTCAGGCTAAAAAGGGGGGGGGGGGAGACGTATTCTGTTGGGTCCGGTGAACAGAACGCTTCCCGATCTGTGGACCATCTGATCGAACACAAAATGTGTCTTCCATCTTCTTCAACCTGAATACCTGAAGAGAATATCCATACTTCAAAACGCAGTAATTTTTAAGGTTTTAGGATTTTTAGGTCTTAGAAACAGACAGAGAGACCAGTTATTTCAATGCACCGCCAAAAATAATTGAAGTAGAAATTTCAAACTATGTTCATCCGTAGTGTGGGAGACCTATAAAACAACAGATAATATTGTTTTAAATATTTTTTAAGCAAACGAAAAATTCGGAAATATTAACGACCTAATTTTCAATTTAAAATCCTGGTGTCGAAGCCAAGTGTGGAACATGACGTTACGGTGCTGATATAAATAAGATAAAGCGTCCAATATTATAGCCGAGAAAAGGACGGAAGCAAGACGAGATACTGTGTTAGACATAGACACAGAGAGAGAGAGAGTGACGCCACAAGCCAGCCAGGATCAAGCAGTGTAAAATCTCCGATGAAACGAGAGAAATGCCTGTCAAAAAGTATTTCGAAACTTACCTTCCCGCCGCTCTCCACTTCGCTCTTGTTCGGTTAGCCCTGAAACAAAAAGTTTTTCGCTAAGTTTTCTATGCTCTGACTTCTATTATTTTCCTTCATTTGGTTATACACTCCTCTTCAGAAATATGACGACAGTTCGACTATGTGGCGGGGCGTGGATTCACACAACAGACGGCATAATCCATTTAAAGAAGAACAAAGGATAAAAGACAGAAATGATAGAAACAATACAAATTACGTACCACATTGCAACCGTTCCCTTTCTTCTTTGCAGCGTGTTGCCAAGGTGGGATCGGGTTCGATGAAGGAATTTATAAGACTCTTATGCTGGGTTTACGGGGTTTAATTAAAGATCGCCTCAGCTGTGGCTTTAGGTATTTATTTTCAAATGATTGCTGAATTAAATTCTCCGCACGATATTAGTCAAAGTTAATGTAATACACCGATGCGTCCGTGATAACGTTTAAACTTGCAAAAACTGACAACTCACAACTGACAACTGACTGACGACTGACAACTAACAACATACAACTGCAACTCACGACTGACAACTGTCGAATAAAAGAAATTTGTCTCTCAAGTATATTAATTTCTCCCACTCATTCCGAAATCTGAAATTTTCTAACATCACTGGTTCGACTTCCCGCTTAGTTTTGTGATTGGTGGAATAATTTAAATTTAAGTCAAAATAACCTTTCTCTGATTGGTCGGTTCAATAACCGAGGCCAACTGTCACAGTTTACATCACGTGGTGGCGCTAGGTCATTTATGCCTACTTTTGCATAAACCAAATAATAGGGGTTGGCCTGTCAAAGTAGTCAGTTACAAGAAGTTTTGAACTCCTTGAATGTGGATTTTTCGAAAGGACAGCTGACAGTGACAAATGTAGGTCTATGTTCTGCTGACCCTTCGCGACATGTGCGGGTGTGAATGTATTGAAAATGGAAACATTACTTATTCCTTGATGGGTGGTCATAGTCTGAGCTCGACCTCCTGACTAGACAATTGGAACATGGAATCAGTAGCGAATTAGAAGTGTCTAAGGGGTTGAGGAGAGAACCGAAATATAGATACATATTAAGTACATTCTATAACATCACACGGATAAAATTAAAATCTCGTAAGTTATTAAAACAAATCAGTATGTAGTTAATGGCAATGTAGGACACATAAAGATGATGAAACTTTCAGAAATTGTTTCTTGAAAGATCCCATGGGTAGAGAAGTCTAGTTGACACCAAAGAAGCTAATGTTACAGGAATGGGGACTGAAGGTGTGAAGTGAACTAAACTAGCTCGGGATATAACTCAGAAACTGATTTTATGAACATGGTGATGAAGTTTCGGGTTTCATAAAATTATGACTTTCTTCATAAGTATCTTCCATCTTCAGGTATTGAGCGGCATAATAACTGCACCGGCCTCAACATATTTGTCTTTCCAAGGTCTTATTGATCTTGAATAAAACAATTCAATTGACTCTTCACCATCGTCAAGAAGTTTTAGATCTTATTGATCTTAATGTATGTTTATAATTGGTTTCTGTCCTCGAGTATCTGTCTACCAATCTCTTCAAATAACTGTTCAACTATATTATAAATCAGTTTCGGAAGTATAACAACAAGTCATTTTAGCTGCAAAGGGTATCATCTCTTAGCATCTAGAAAATAAAATTTATTAAGCCCACTTTGAGTAAAGTAAAGTAAAGTTTGTCCCACTATACGCCATGTAGGCGTTTGGGGTGAGTGGAGGTATAGCTCCTCTCTTCCTTGACCTCGGCACTAGATGGGGTGAGTGGTCAGCATCACGCCCCGGCCGGCTTTACCCCCAGGAAAGGACCCCGGTACCCATTGTAGAGGAGGCTGGGTGGGCCCCAGAGCCGGTCTGGACGCAGAGGCTAGAGGAAAAAATCCTCTGCCCCCGTCGGGGATCGAACCCCGGTCGTCCAGCCCGTAGCTAGTCACTATACTGACTGAGCTATCCCGGCTCTAAGCCCACTTTGAATGCAAAAGTTTTCTTTCAATGATATCGATTTAAGGTTGGCAACTATTTACACAGTGAACAAGACCATCTCTTTGCAAGGAAATAAAAAACCCTTTTGTTAAGAATGAACAGGTTCAGGTGGAAATGAACACTTTATTGACGATGTATAGCTCTTGGTACAACGAAACGTGTCTTCTAATAGGCCTATACGAGGTGCTTCAAGGCCTCTCCTACTTCCACCGCCAAACAGAGGGGTGAACTTCATAGTAACTAATTTTCTGTTAATCTCACGGACACAAGAATTAAAGTCAAGTGTAGCATATGAAGTCTCTCATTACAGCGAGCGAACTCAGAACCGACTAGTCACTTCCAGTACAGCACGATGCTGGCTTCAGAAATCAACTTTAATAGCTGACGGCCCTTTCTGTGTACCGAAGGAGAAGCCCATATCCTTCCTTCCTTCCTTCCTTTGACCTTTTATTTTTCTCCTTACTTTGTACCGTTATTTAACTTTACTTTCTCTCTTCCCTGTGTCCTCGGCTTTTGAAAATTCGTAGTTTAATTTCTCCAGAAACCGGAGTTGCTAAGTCAGTACGGTGACTACAGACTGGACAGAAGCAGAGGAATATTCTTCTAGCCTCTGCGTCCGGCTATGGGCCCAAACAGCCTCCAGTCCAGGATTATTTCTGGGGGTAAAGCGTGGCCGAGGCGTAATGCTGACCACTTACCCCTATCCAGTATCGAGGATAAGAATGAGTAAGATCTATATATTCTCTCCCCCAAAGCGCCTACACAGCGTTACTTTTAAAAAATTCCCTTCCTTCTATTACTTTATGCTCTTTCGTTATTCACTTCCTCTACCGCCAACTTGTTTACGTGTTTATTTGTTTCTTCTTCATTCTCATTTTATCAAGACGAAAAAGTGGTTTGCGTAATGGAGACCACATCGGGGAAATACGTATATCCCATTCCCACCGGAACACACAGCTTTCATCTCTTACTGCATAGCTTAAAAACTGTGCTCTCCGTAATGCATAGGAATCAAGGTAAAATGAGTAGAGGATCACTTGCCAGCTTCACTGTCCGTATGTACCATGGGCCGGCTGACAAATGAACATAATACAAAAGGACGGGTCTAGCGGCTACTTTTGAATATATGTACGGTTAAGTATTAGCGTATACATTACTGCCAAATAATGAGTTTGAACTTTCAACCCCATAAACAGAATCCCCACAAGAACAAGAGAAATAAACAAGACAAGTAGAGAAAATCCAAGAGGAATTAAAGCACTACATTCCTTAGGTAGGTAAGCCCAACAAAACTCTGTAAGCTTCCTTAAGAATACGAATTCGCATAAATGTACAGTATTACCGGAAGGTATGAGATGCTGCATCTAATACTACAACCACTTTGCTCTAATTTACTTTCTAAAAGTAACAAAAAAGGAAACCAATTACGGAGATCGAATCCCGATTCCTGAGCAGCGTATCGATATTCACATGCTGAACATTTTACAAAACCTAATACACAACGATATCCCATATAAGAAATATACCTCGCAAAAAAATAGGATCATAAACCCAATTCAGCGATGGGAACGCAACTGCGAGTAACGTCATTAGCAACAAATTCTGTAAATAAAGAAAGTATGGACGGATAATCATGAAATCTTTCATGTATGTTGTGCAAAGTCATATTTCATGAAATATATAAAGATATTTATTTTATATATTGAAATTAAGTTGCAGGATAAAACAAAGGCGCGAAGTGGAGATAAGGAAAAGGCGCTAGACACGGCCAAGAAGATAAAAAAACCCGGCCTTGAGTAAAAATGTATATGCATATACTGAAAATTGAATAACTATCTACAATCAGCTCGGAAACTAAGAAACATAAGAAATGAACGAACAGAATGGCAGTATAAAGGATAAATTATAACAGGTAAGTAATATCATTCAAAGTGCAATTGAATTCTACGCAATAAATGTTGTGTAAAATCTATCAGACTTAAAAATTATTAGAATAAACTGCCATAATTTGTTCTTATTGTAATTACGTATTAAATTAATTAAAACACACATACATCAATTAAATGGTATTAGTGAAAATATTTTGGAAATAATCTCGGCACATACCAGCGCACGAAAGGTGTCGTTCGGATTAAATTTTACGCAACAGTTCGTTATTATTTATAAATTTGATGGCTCATCGCTACGAATACTATTATCGACAGTCGAGCGCCTTATTACAATCAAAGATAACTGAATGCTCACTCGTGCCCCCTGACGGAATTCACACATAACACACTATAGAGAAACTTAAATCAAAGTTTCGAATCTGTGACATTCCACTTCATGTCGTCACTGACTTGACGTCAGTGAAAGTCAGTCAGTATTGACTTTACACACCGTCGAGAAGGACGTCGTTGCCAATAACTCATCTGAAATCTCGTTCGTAAGAATGCTGAAATTTCTTAGAATGCATGTTATTAAAGAGAACTAAAGAAGACACATCGTGCTTGAAAATCGAAGAGAAATATACAAGTTACATGTGCGAACAAGAGTGTTATTCTCGGTGAATTTGACTACGAATGTACTTAGTTATACATACTCAAACTGGCGTATAGTCAGCTTACAGTTTAGTTTTCCTAAATTAAATGTTGTCGATAAATGTAATTAACTAACTGCTGACTGCGATACAAATATTTAAATTTTAGAAAAATATGAATATATCAATTATTGAAGTGCGTCTAAGATTTAGATTTAGCTGTGCAAGAAATCCAACAGTAACATACGTAACATTAAATTACGTAAACATTATGAAGGGTTGTGATTGTGTAATACGTATATCAGCTTAGTTATAAAAATAATTATCTGATTACAGGAATTAATATTTAGTTTAAACTTCAAGTTATTTAAGATGACACTTCAGTGAAACTCAGTCAGTATTGCTTTTATACGACATGTGTTATGGCGGTACCTAATCTAACCCAACGCATCCGAATTCAATATAGCCTTAGTTTTCCTAACCCAATCTATCTGTACTTATGTCGTATGATGGCAATATACTTGGCATTTTGAAAATTCATGGAATATTTTCATAATTCTATGAAGTTTTTTTAAATTTAAAGTTCATGTCATATTTCATTTTTAAGAGTTTTAAAAAAAATCAATATTTGTTTTTTGTAATTTTACGAACATTTTCATCTTTATTGACATCTTCCTAATTTTGCAAACACTTGCAATTTTTTAATTTTTTATGGATATTTTGGAAATATTTGTAATTTATCAATATTCTGAAAATCGTTTGCCCTACTTATATAACCTACCATAACCAAGACTAACGTAAGCAATCCAACCCATCATTACCGACAGCAACCTATCCTTTGTACTAATCTATCCTAACCCAACCAGATCTAACTTAACACTTACCTACGCAACTCGTCATTTCGAAATTTCTTAAATTGTAAAAATTGTTACTTTTCGTAATTTGGAATAAATTTTGACATATTTTAGTTTTTAAAATATTTTCGAAAATGTTTAGTTTATTACTATTTAAATTTTGGCGACCGTGTGATTAATGAAAAGAATAAAATAGAGAACTAAGATAATATTTAATTATGTGCTAGTTCTTCTTTAATTTTAGAAAGTTAACATTATTATAATAAATCTTTATACTATTTCTTTACAAATTTAATATTTTACAACCTTTGCTACACCATTTGAAATGCAACATGACATAAGACATTTTTAAAATTTATTTATGCGTTTTACATTTTTCCTTGCAGTAGTGAACAGCCCTTTTCAATGAAACAACCGAGATATCTTGTTTAGAAACACTGGACTCTCCTGTCTAAATTTATGCCTATTTGGTGTTTAAGAAAATCGCGAGAAAGCCTGATATGTGTTTAGAGTAAATGTTATATTTTATATTTTAAACGGCACTACAGCAGCTTCAGAAAAGTCGTTATGTTTAATACAGTCTACCTCAGGACATTTACAAAATCCAACTAATTACCGCAAAGTGGGTACAGCCAATTTCAAAAAACGTTATATTAACTATAACTCAGATAACAATAAAATGTAAAGTAACCTTTAAAATGTAGAAATTCTCATAAAAGCATAATAACTCAGCATACCAGAATCTAAAGACTACTGATACCTAAATCATATAATTTGTGTCAATAATTACAACCAACATGCACAAGAAAGCAATAAATTTAATTCCCGAATCGTAGCGTAGGGGTTTGCTAGATCCTCAATCGGGCGCCTCCCCAGGTGACGGATCGGGGAAAGCCTCCCAGATAAGAGTGGTACCGAGGAAATCGAATACCCGGGGCGGACCAAAATCTAGCATCGGTGGAGGGCAGCAGTTTCACCAGAATCAAACAGGCGAGGGAAGAGTGACTTCGAAGCGGCGTAGTACTGAGTACCGGAAAGCGCTGCTCTACAGAAAGGAAACGGAATTTCTACTGTACTATTTTTTCCATATCATCTTAATGGCTGACGAAATTACGCTGGCCATTTGGATCGCCAACCTTCGCAAGAATACGGCGTAATAATAATAATAATAAGCGTATATTAAATACACCTCAGATAATGGTCAGTTTTCATCATATTTACGATCCTTCTTTTACAGATCGTTTGTTAATCACATAATTAAGTCACAATTAATTCGGAGGTCGAAAGTGCACAAAATCGGAATTGCATGCAGACTACGTCACAAAACGACAATGAAAGAAGCAGGCAGACACACATGCGCTGAGTATTATCAAGGCGACAACTAAAATCCCTTATTTCCCTTTCCAAAACTTGAAATCTAGCAGCGGTAGGCGTCGTCCTAATACCCCGTACTTAACAGTGTTAATTGCCACCTTAACTTTTCCCAAGTGCTGCATTGCGTCTTGAGTTTAGTGCCTCTTGGAAAGTTGTTGTTATTGTTATAGGCCTGGCTGCAACATCTTCTATAGGAACAACATTACTACTCCCTGTTTATACACCAAGCCGTTACAGTAGCATACCAACACCTGTACTTAGCCCAGTGGCGTTCTTGAATCACTGAAGGTAGTTGTACAATACCGCAAATAATCTGAAACTACTTTTCATTTGGCATTTACTATTAATATTCTTAAAGCAAAATAGTTACATCAATTAATTATTTTTTTGTTATTTTGTCTATGTTATGTGTGTTCGACTCTACCAAGGCATTTGGTGTCCGCATTGTGTGGATAAAAACGTCCTCTGTTTCAAAAACATTTAATAAGCAGTGGCGGACAGCCGATAAGGGGTGGTTATACAACTTGGAGATTGGGCGGGGGCTATCAACGCCCCACCGCAAAAGTACCAGCATGTTAGGAAACGTTATACAGAGATTTGTGCGTCGAAGACAGAAGCAACGATGGTAGCAAGAAAGGAAAACGAGGCTATGGTGGCGCCCATGGTGGGATATGACTGAGTTTGCTTTTGATGGAGTCTGGAGTCTGTGCTCAGGCTGTCGGTTGTGTATTGGTGCGTTTGACAGGATTGTGGCTTCAGGTGAAGAAAAGATGTATTCATATTTAATTTACTTAGGTAAGAGATTTTATTAAATTTGTACTTTCAATGATTTGCAAAGATAATGCTGCAATACATTGTATTAATGTTTAGCACAATTACGGTAACACTACACCCTCTTCACAATAATGCCTGAAATCTGTCACAAAACTTCTATATGAGTGTAAAAGAAGAAAACTTTTTTTCGACTTTAATATGATTACTTTTCAAAACCCCAATAGCAGCTCAAGACCCCTGACAGAGTGCAGCCCTAAAAATATGTCAATGGGTTAAACAGACTAAGAATTATTTCTTGACAATACACTGTTAATCATAATGATGATAATAATAATGATGACTCGTTGTGTATGTCATATCTAGACAGGGATAAAACAACCTTAAAATCTCGCTAATGAACTAGAACGTTAAGCAGGTTACAGAAACCAGTGCATTATCACAGGCGTCTATTTATCTTATTTATAAATCACCAGTACATGGCATGATGCGTTGATGAGTTTTTCGGTGCGTGTTGATGGAAGCTTTAAATTAAACGAGACTTTGAAATGACGTGAATTCACAGCGAAGTTGACGTAATGGTGATGAGTCCTCCCTGTCACACTATCTGATGGCATCGGGAGAGCCAAATTGTGCAGCAAATCGATGCGGTCTGCTATAGCGAGGTGGTTAGAGTGAAGGGGGTCGAATTATGAGCAACAATTATTAAAAGGTTTCGATTTGTGAATTCTAATATGACAGGGTCAGGCACAAGTGACAGCTATACTAACCAAGAGAATAACGAATACGAATTTCAAATGTTGGCGTGCAATGATGAAACGATTATTGACAGAGCCACGCTTTCTGCATTGGTTTATGTAAGTACGGTTTATAAACTACAAATATCAATTATCATACTATGATGACAGAAGGAAAAATGGAGGTTTTCTTATTAACACGTGTTCTTAACATGGCACTTGATGGAGGTGATTTGTGAGCTTCAGGCTGCGACCACTTTACCATCGATAAAACAATTAGGTTAGTAGGTTGAGTGGGTCACCGAGCTGGTCAGGACGCGGGGAAGAGAAATACGCCTCTCTCTGCAGGGAATCGAACCCCGATCGTTCAGCATCTAGTTTAGCCACTATGCTAACTGAAATCAGGGCGGTAAACTCCCTGATGATGGAGGCAGTAAGAATCTTTGAAACGTCGGTAAACTTCTTCCAGACTACACGGGGCAATATCCCAGAAGAAAGTCATCATCAGCACAACCTGGTGCCGTAATGAAGAATGGGTCGACCTTTTCCTCCACGCCCACTATACGTTCCGTAATACTTATGCACAGGAACATTTTACTCCTTATAAGATTTAAGATTTCAGTGTTATTACTCTTCACCTTTATCGTAAGAAATTAAGACCTAAGTCACTCTTACGCTGCAGAAAGTCTTTCCATTTTGCTTCTGTCAACACGTCACCTGTGACGTGATGAAGGATTAGACGGAGTCGAAAAGGAGCCGTTGCCATGGATACGCCATCATCTCGTCTCGTCCATCCCGTCAAGGCAATCAAAACCTTATTGATGAACTGCGTCAGGCGACGCGGACAGAAAGTCCAAGACGGTTGACGGCTGCCAGAAGCATCTACTGCACAAAGTGCATAATGGGGACGTTTATCTGCCCGTTCCCCCTTCCGTGTGTCAATCAATGTTTATTTTCCCAAACAATTTAAGAAAATCTCCAGCTTCTTGGCCTGTTTCTGCATTTAGATACAGATCCTACCTGTGTTGACCTCGAGCTTTGCAAATTTTTTCAGACGATCTTGATAAATTCTTCGACAGTAGCCCTAAGTAGTCTCCTCCAATCAACATTATTAATCATATACTTCCTCATGCAGGCTGGATGTTCCACCCGTCTCACTATCTTTGATTTAATCAATGTAACAACAGGTGCGATGAGTACTTATTAAGATGTTTATCATTAAGGAATTCCTTCACTTGTTTATTATTTATCTCTCCTAGGCCAAAATACCTTTGTCTGAATATTACTCTGCTATTAAATTATCTGTCAGTAACAAGGGGAAAATCTCAGTAGTTCTATAAAAGACAAATTTTTATTGCAAACTCTAAGAAATTTAAATCATCACTAAAATTTAGTTAATGAAAGAATATATGTGATTTAATGGACTACAAATAGTAATTTTAAAAACCATCACCAACCAATCAACAATTTTGTGTGTGTGTTTGAAAATTTCCTGTCAAAAATGGCGCAAAATCTAAAGTAGTACTAAAAAGCGCAATTTTATTAAACAGCAAACATAGCAGCATACAACAATTAAAATCATTACTTATCGTTGCTTAATTACAAAATTCGCTAAGCGTTAAAACGTAAATATATTTTGCTACGTTATATAGAAGTACATATACACATAGTGGGCCATGACAGAAGTACATGTAGGCCTTTCGCAGACCACGCATAAACACTAACCAACACTTGCCTACTATATTAATTAACAGACACAGAATAAATTTGAAAAGTAAGCCTCAGAGTAATTCATCTCTGTATGGTTTAAACCATTTGAAGTTCAGAAGAATTCGAAGCTTTCGCGGCTACGAACTGCAATGCAATCTTTTCGAGCAATCAGTTGTGATAGTTGAAGAGTTGAAATCTGAAGTTTCGGAGGCTGTCTCTGCCTCCATCATCAGGGTACACGGTTGATCACCTAAGGAAACTTATTGTTTTCGTGCCTTTTCAACAATAATAATCATAGGTTACCACTGAAATATAGTAACATTAGAATGTTTATTTAAAAAAACATCACTGAATTTGCGTAACAGAATTTAGATGTTACATATTTTACAGATCCTCTTTATGCTTCTGTCTCTGAACTTGTTCTGTCATCCTTGGAGCCTTTGTTACGTCAAGCGATCTGCTGATTAAGTCATGAAATGAGATTTTTTCTTTTGTCTTTTGTGCGGAGGGAATCAAAACTGAGGTCAAAGCGGTCGTTAAGCCATCTAGTTGATATTTTAGACGAACGTCCAGAAAGGACTGTCAAAAAGAACATGGGGAAATATATATATATAAACCACATAATTTTACTAACATACATAAAATCGTGGGGCCCTTAATACATTCGTTTATAACTTTTGAACAATTTCTGTATACCTTTTTTTCATTTTCATCTTTCAGGTATAACGGAGAATAAATTAACTGTATGAAGCTAAATTAGACTCTTTAAGCTGTCCAAACCAATAGTTACGGAAATGTGCACGGTCTGTATATCACATCCATTACAGATTTCAACTCTACGAATTTGCCTCTTCCTTTTATATCTACAGACCAAGAGAAGTAACAGTAATTACAAGCTGGATACATGTGTATCTGTATTTTGGAAAGGTGTAGTCAGAGAGAGAAAAACATAGGCCTACAAGTCAAATACATCCTTCATCCAGTTTACTATAAACCTCTCCTCTGCATAATCATTCTATTTAGACTTTTT
>NW_019060165.1:465720-496653 GCF_000696155.1 Zootermopsis nevadensis | reverse complement strand
TTTCGGGTTCAAGGAATATGTCAGCAACAGTTTCAGCCCCCTCCCCGAAAATTTTTCCACGCCATGTCATGGGCAGGCTCAGATCACCTTAACCGCCGGGGTATGATGCTGACAGCTCTACACAGTACATGCAGATACACAGTAGAAAAGTTAAGGAGAGTGGGGCTGCTGCTTCTGAAAATGAAAATATACTGTTATGAATGTTTTCCCTTCCCTAAAACCACCAATCAAAGGAGGAGAATTTCTGATTTCAGCTGTCATTTCGACATGTGTTTCTATTTATTTCACATTTAAACTTTAATCAGACCAAGAGAGAAAAAAAGTACCTCAAATCTGAAGTGCGTATATTTTTCAAATGCAATCTTTGTGACCTGTGACTTCGCTTTCCTGATTGACCTTGAGGCTAATTTATCTCGGATACACAGTCTATATGCAAACTCATTCATTCACTAAGTTCTCTATATTGATTGTGTCCGCGGAGCACCGGGTTTTTGAGGCTTGCAGATCTAATACAACTATACCTAACGGCGCCATTGTCTTGCTACAAAAACTTGATTCTTAACTAGAAACTTGTCCCTCTAACCTTCAGTACTATCTACTACGACTTTAAAGTGGGATTATTTATATTTATTTGAGATTTATGGTCTTCCGGATTGCGGTACCACGAAGTCTTGTGGGTTAATACCAATGTTTCAAAAGTAAGTATCCTCCCAATCGTCAGGGTAGATTGTACAGGATCGAAAACCTCACAATTTATTCCTTGGCTTTCGCTGCATATTTATAATGCTGTTAGATCCTGACTATAAACTTAATGAGATCTGTATTCTACAAAGATGATAGAGGCAGCATGTACCACTGAAACAACAGTAAATATCAACCAGACTTCACACAGCTACAACCGAGAATATAGCCATCTTCATACCCACCGCCGTGAGAACCTGAGACCTCACTCTACATATGTAGTTTTTCTGTATCTTCATTTCCGAACATATCGAAACGAGAAGGTCTACACAGTTGACACGTATTTTTATAGATAATATCAAAATAATTTATAATAAAGTAACGAAATTGTTTTCGAAGTTATGTTCTCCGGATATTTTTGGACGATTTACACTTTATTTTCTCCTCTGAAAAATCATGAGGTCAAATGTTTAAACATTTTGAATGCTGTAATATTTATTATTGAATTTTTTGAGATTCATGTGCTATTTTTTTTACACATGTACCTGGTTTACAGTGCAGGAGAACTGTAACATCATAACATGGACTCGGTTCAGCTCATTAACTCAGTTCCCGCCGAAAATATTAACAAAATAATGAATAACTCATATCTACAAAGAATATACATACACTTTAAAGTTTCAAGTATGCCAATAGTTGAAAAAAAAACATTTAGCTGTAATATGTGGCACAAATATAAATAGGTTCCTCCATCACTCGTTCACTTAAATTCAAATTTCATCTTCAACTTCCACGGATTTTGCCCTCTAGCCTGTTCTAATTGAGATAAATCCTTTTAGGTATTTGTTAAGACTCATGGAGAGGCCCGTCGCAAAGCCTCTACCTGTACATTAAAACAGAGAAAAACGCAGAAAACATCCGTGCCTTGAGTAAGACTTGAACCCACGACCCCAGTGGTTGAAGAAAATGTTCGCCTCAGTCCGAGGAGCAGATTCATTCAGCTTATGAAACGTAAGGTTACTTTGTCAGTACTGAGTGTACCAGAGCTCTGAAATCACAAAAATCACAGCCTCAGAACCACTTCTTGCAGCCAATTTCTCCGACAAGGGAAATACCATACTGCGAATGGATAGCTTACCGCTGCTATCTGAACTGGCAAGCTTGATACATCAGCGAACTGTCATCGTTGCTGAAGGCACCCTGAAGTCGATACAAAAAATATACTGCACACACATTTAGAACAGGTAAGATTACTGTTTAAATTTTACATGTCCAGAATATGTCATCTAATTTGCTTACTTCAAACACTTTCAGAGCCTAATTACTGAGAGAAAAACAGGACAATAGCTTAAGAAACAATAAACAGTAATGCGTGAAGTCTTAGAACGTCAAAGATAGGGTTGAAACTTTGTAGCCAAGAGCCAACAAGTGCAAACGTCTCCTCTCCCCTCCAATGCATGTGTGTCTATTAAGAGTCCCCTTATATAGTACTCACAACTGCTGATCATACACATGTACTCAAATTACGTGTTGATTTAGTCTTGCTGTTTTACACGAATGGTTGATAGAAGGGTAGGTCGTACGGAGGGTGGCGGTAGATAGGGGATGACGACCTGGCACGTCACAAGAGGAGGGGATTCCCCTGAAGCCCTCACCAGATCCTCTCTGTAGATGCCTTGTTGCATTATTCATCACCCATGAGTGCATTTTTCACATTGAACTGTGCCCATACACTTCTGGACTAGAAGTCCCATATTATAGACACACTGTCAATATACAGGGGCTCAGACATGCAGAGACAAATACACACTGCGGACCTTACATACTGACTTAGGTACAAGTAGAGGTTTACGAAGTAGTGGTTTCCTACGTAACAAAAATTTCGAGAACGAATATTAAACTTGGAAAGAAAGAGATTTTAGAAGAGACAAAACCCACAGTCTATAAAGCCTTAAATGTAATAATCTATGCTGGTATCTTAACTGTTTATGATCTCATCCCAGATCTATTTTCTCTCCCTGCTGTTCTGTTTTCCCTCTTCCAGTCCAAATATTTCTCTGTTTATTACTTTCTGCATTTCACATTTCTTCTTTATGTGTTTGTTCCTCCGCCTGTCTGTCTGTCTGTCTACCTATCTGCCTTAGCTATCCATCCACCGGTCGCTGTGGGATATCAGAATTTCTTCTCATATTACAAGCCTTTTCTATTAGAATCGCAGTCCGAATTTTCAACATTTTCGCGATTTCATTCAACCAGACCTTTCCATTGCCCCAGCACCATTTTAATGCAACCACCGATCTTGATTTTATCACTCCGAAAAGATTTCGAGAAGCTGTTCTCCGATCTCCTGACATTTCACACCTCTCAGATTCGAATAATCTGCTCAGAACCCAGGTCTCAAACTCTCTCAACGTGTGTTATCGTTTTCCAGATAAAACACATACTACATCTACCAGACCACACAGCGCAACAACCCAGAAGACAGAAATCTTCATACTCACCGCTGTGAAAACCTCATATCATACAAAGATACGATAATTAATGAATTATAAACTATATGGAAGGAAACGGTCGTGGCCAAATTTTAAATTCTGTCCCGGCATTTTCGTGGAGACACTGGGGAAAACTAGATCTCATTCAGGATAACTGATCTGCGGGCCGAGATTTGGGCCCGGAATATCCAGAATACGAAGCATATGTGCTGTGATGTTTGGTCGCGTTTCTATTTTCCATGACCTGCTAACATCATAGTAGATTCCCTCATTAACCTCCGAAGAAATGAGACTACAAACACCATCAACGGCTGCTCAGAGACATCTTACGTACGCTATCCGCCTGAGCTGTCAATACTGTCCTAAAGATTGGACAGGAACTAAGACTGCAAGATGAGCGTGACTGATCGATACCTCTTCATGCAGCTGTCCGCAGTGACGTCACGATACCCCCTCTGGCACCCTTCCACTGAGACTCACCTAACTTCCCACTTAACAAGGAATGCTTCATTAAAATAAAAACAGGGGCTATTAACTGACAAATCGTTTGAAATGGTGAAATATCTACCCGTTAATCTGTTCGAAGTATGTTTAACGACGTTCCTTCAACTGCGCGGATTATATGAAAGACTGTCGTGTTTATCGAACACAATAAATTTCTAAGTTCTCGACCAAGCGAACAATCGACGTGTGTTGTAAGGACTGTGTACATTTTTATATTACCATGTGGCTCTGAATAAAAGCAGTCCATATTTAATTCTAAGTACACACCTAATAATTAAAAATAAATCGGATTTTTTTTAAAATAAATTATTAGGTATTCTTATATACACCATTTTTCGAAAATACCGTATAAATGTTAATATATTACCACGAAGTTCCTCCTCTGTCGTCATTTATAACCCGGCGAAGCGATAGTCCATAAGAAAATGTGAATGTTGTCACAGTTTGCCAAACGTTCAGAATCTCTGATTTAAAATGAAGTGATTCTTGCCTGATTCAACTTACATCATTCGTCTGGGAAGACAGAAAAATCACAAGAGACACATTTGATTATAATATTCATCAAAAGGACGTACAAAAGAAGATGTGAAGATCCGAATGTTTTCATGTCTGGAATTACTCGCCAATTTTCGATTAAATTTACTTTGGATTCTACACTAGAAGTTATCGGGAGAATTTAATTTTATTGCGGAACAGTTATTTATAACTCCAATTTCAAATTTGCAAGGTCAAACTGAATTTTATAACATTTCTGGAACGGGCTCATGATGACAAACACAAAAATATAATAAAAATAATGTCTGGCTCAATGCAGTGAGACCAACTGTGCAACAAAAGTTTCCCATAACACCGTGAGGTATGAGAAATAGCAAAGATTACACCGAGAAATTTCTTTATAAATCTGGAGTACATATTTCCTCTCCGATACTGTTGGCAGGCAGAGAATCGCCATTACATGTTAACTTGAAGTATATATAACGAAACCAAGTTGTAATTATTTACAGATATCGGATTACCTACACACCTATACCTCACTTCACTCCGATCTGGCGTGAGGGGAACTACCCCGATCGGTGTAGCTGCTAGCTTCAGTGTGTGGTAAGCACAATATATGTTGCATGTTTATACCCGCAAAAACCACGCCGTGTCGCAAATCAACAAGACCAGGGCAGAGTAAGCAATCAGTGCCTAGAGTTAAAAGGCATTATTACCATCACCACAGCACCACGGTTCACCAAATGTTACAAAACACACTGCCAAAAAATCATGTCGCTTTTGTAGTTTATTTGTTTGAAACCAAATTAAAAAACGGCGGTCAATTAATTTTTCTTTGTGGGGTGAGAGGGTAGCACCAAGTGGATTATCCCTCCTGAACCGGGTTTAAAACGATTTTCCTGTGACTCGATTGCTGATTTCAGTTAGCTACAACGAAATTCACAGAGGTTCCATATTGTGCTTCTCCGTTCAATAATAAACAAGCCACTGTTCTACACGTTAGTTCGAAACGGAAAGAGCTCAATATTAACACGCTGAACTGCAAAAATTACAGATTATAAATAACAGTTTTACTTTTATCTTTGTTTCTTTCTCTTTTCATTCTTCCTTTCACTTATCTTCATCCGTCCCTACATTTATTTCTGCATTCCTTCTTTCTATATTATTTCTACCCTTCATTGAATCTAAAGCCCAGTTGACTTATTACTTTGCAATGCGACTGTATCGCCCTCTCCGAAAAGATTTCATATTCGTCATACAATTATCATCGTGTGACAATGGGCGCTAAACAACCTTTTTAGTTTAAAATAAGTAATAACCGGTCCTCGACCCATTTTCGAAACACAGACGACAAAAGTGCGACAGTTAACTTCGACTTTTGCTTCCTATCACGCCCTTGCCAATATTTCGTCTTAATGTTCTCCGTTCTTGAGCAAGTAAGTCGGTAGTATCCTGTGGATAATATTAAATATGATGCCCGGAGGAACTGAGGAAAACAACCAGATATACAAGCTGAAATTGCCGGTATCCGAGTCAGAACGGAAAATCAGAAACGGTATCCCACGGTGTTTAAATAAACAATCACGCCATACAGACATAAAGGCGACTGGAGGTGTGGCTCCACGCATTCTTAAAACATCTCGGAAAAATTCTCATACTAGATCGTTACTGCTAAAGAGAAGGAAACGAATTAAGGAAATCAGAGTGAGACAAGAGGAAGAAGCTACTGATAAAGATGAGATGGCAGAATAGAAGAAGCAAGAGAGAAAATAAAGATAAGAATGGTAAAAAATGTAAGAAGAATAAGCTGGAAGGGAAGATGGAAGATAAGAAGGGATTGAGAAGTAGAATAATAATAAAAGGAAGATAGGAAATCATGGAGCTAGGGACAATTACCATTGAGAGATATAGCTAATGTCCTACATTACACTCTTTACCAATTCCATCACGTCGAGATATACTGAAACATACTTCAATACCTCATTACACCAAATAAATTTTACCTCCAATTTTGACGCGTGTATACGTGCATAAATTAATTAACTGTGTTCACATTGTTCTTCATTATCCGTTGTGTTTTCATTCGTATATTTGTTGTAAAATGTAATACAGTTCATAGAAACATTTAATAGATTAATGACAATTTAGGAACGTGTAATAAATGACAGAAGTGACATGAAATTATGTCATTCATATTAAAATGGCGACTCTGAAATGCAGTAGAATATAACAAACATTAAAATATTACTCATAATGAAAGTAGAACCTGTTAGAACTGAACAGCGTAATCATAACAAAAATTAAGACTGAATTGCGCATACGTTGAAAGACAAAAGAACTAGGTCAGAAACAGATGTTGCTGCTTTTACGACGCTTTGCAAATTACCGTGAATTGTGCATAAATTAATCTTATCTGAGAACGTCGCGACAAATAGTTTGAAAACAGTGGTATAATGTAAATTTCAGTGTTGAAAATAAAAATTATATAGCCTATGCCTGCCTATAAAGACTTATTCCTTTATGTTAAAAGCTTTCTAAAATTAGTACAGGCCTACATTTAATTATGTTCATTAGTCTCTCGTGAACAGTAGGGCAAACGGCTTCACAAAGGCCGTAATTGACGAGGTACAAATTTGCATGAAATAAATGCCTGACTTCAGCGTATTTTCTAAGCCTACATCCAGACACCAAGTTCAAAAAAATTGAAGCCAAAATGACAATGAAAAGAGGCTGGATATATTTTAATAATAATTCATAATATAAAATACGCACACACAAATTTCGCAAGAAACACTTAACAAGTTTTCACTTTTATATCACATGTACAGAAAATAAAACCGTTCAGGACATGTTTGTGTACGTTTAAAATAACCCATCATAAAGAAAACCTCTGTAAAGTAAAAGCGAATTAGCTATTATGGACAAATAAATATCTATCAATGTCATAATTTTCCATACTCTTCTTTCAACTACTGGCATAATTTGAACGGAAATAATTCCGGTTCAACTATCTGCAGAAGTCCTAATCTTCATGTCGAACATTTTCGAAATATTTCGTATTCCATAAAATACATTACGTTACTTCGTGCTGGCTCCAGGGACTGAACTAAAATTCACTTAAGTACGTCACCGTGTTGAATTATTAACCGAACATAAACACACAATGCAGACGAGTATTGCATTAACACTCTAAATCCATCGTCATCGCTCAGGGTGCACTTTAACAGTAGATAGTTGCTTATCTGGCCACGAAATTACCTGCTTTTATGAAACCCTAAGTTTCATTACCGTGTTCACAAATCCCCGCCATATTATACTGTCATGAGCCGGTTAAATCCACTCTGTCCCCCGAAAATACAAGTAGCCGTCCTTTCTACCATTCGTTTTTTGTTTTTTTTTGTTTTTTTGTTTCTTGCATTACTTCTCTTCCTCTATTTCACTCATTTTTATCCTCCACTCCAGTTTCTTTCTCTCAGTCTTTAACTCATTTATATTTTTCTTATTTCGTTTCCAGTTCTTATTTTAAAAAATTTAAAAGCAATGAGAATATGAATATTTTCGAAATACTATGCTTTCGCAACGAAAAGAGCTAATTATGAAATTTGATCTCTAAAATTTTTCGGTATGATATACGCACACAAACTTGTAATACGGACAGTATTAAACAGATATGAGATGATCCTTTGGGGTCCTAAAATACAACAAGCGAAGGCCACGTGATTTTAATACTTGTTAAAAATCATCTAGGACTGTTTGATACACTTGTTTGTAAGGGGGTGGGATGGTGGGAGTGGATTCGACAAAAGGGTTTTGCGCGCTGCTGTGAGCTAATCAACAAAATATGTGGCTACCCGAAACGAGTATTAATTGGCGCTGTGCTGTATTGGGAACCGCTACAACTACAAATAAACAAACGCCCACACAGCTATGGTTTTACGCGCGAATCGTTTTATGTGCGCGTTTACTTCACGTGATAAATATTTTTTGCAATATTTCCAATATTTATGGGTTCGAGCCGATAACTACCTTGTAAATTACCTTTTGTTCATTACACACTCACTAGAGATATAAATTAGGGAAGGAATTATATTGCGGCCCTGTGACGTGGAGTTTCAACTGCGCGAGTTCTCCTTCCATGGTAATTAATTAGTTAATTTTGAGGACAGCAAGGTATCAGCTATGTTTGATTAATATCACCCCGAAATATTATGAAATTGTAATAAATAATTTGCAATAGTTTCGTTTTCAACTTCTTATGATACTTGTTTAATTTATGTTTGCTCTATTGCCAGTTTGAAAACTGTAACAGGCATATTTTGTTCGTAAATTAACGTGGGCATTAATTAACTAATGACCTAAGTGACTGGCTCACTGATTGCATCACTACCTACTTTACTGACTGACTATTACCATACTGATTTATTGAAAGCTTTGCTGAGTTACTATCTGAAAAGCTAATTGAACTCGGTAGCTAACAATATGATTGGTTGACAAATCTTGACAAAATGACTGGAAACCTAAGTAATTCGTTAAGTGACCAAAAACCCGACTTACTTACCAATTCACTAGAGGTATATGACGAACTCTCTGTTGCTAACAGACTTACCAACACAAATATTCGAGTACTCAGTACGTGTCTCAGCGATATACCACTGACAGGCTGAGTATCTGGATTGCTGACAGAATCTCTGGTAACAAAACCCTCTACCACAGAAAGTGTGAATATTTGGAAGAGCAATGTTGGAAGTGGATGTTCCCACATCCATGTCAAATCCATCACCGTTCACATTACATCCATTTTCATCTTCATGGTGACAGTGGATAAATCCAAACTTGCTCCCAACTGTCAGTACAACAGTCAAGTGGAATATATGATGGACAGGTTCAAACGACGGGAGGTAATGAACAAACATCTGTTAGTATACATCCACGCATGTGTTAGACCGTTCTAGCTCTGAAACATCTACGCTCTTCAAATAAACACTGACAGTTAATTTTTCGCAATTACTTTTAGCTGACACATGCGGCGCTGGTAATATTTAACGGTTTTTATAGCAGTCAGTCATAGAGTGAGTGTACCGGCCTATACACGGAGTATTGACACTCGCTTTGAACAGACGAGCACTCAACTGAGCCGACAGACAGCGGCCCAAAGATACATGGACCATCAATCCGCATGCGAAATCACAAACAGCGACACTTAAATTACGACACAGTTCTATTCAAACTGACAAACTGGGAACGACATTAGCTATCAAATTTGTACTGAGGCGAATTTTTATTAAGTTTCTGCAGTAATATTTTTGCACATATTACAACATGGTGATTTCTATTCTTCTGTTATTACATGTCTCAATTCTAGATATTTGTCCACTCTATGTTCGAGTTTATCCGTACCAACTAGCCGGGCTACTTCGGTCTTTTTATTAATTTTTAAGATAAGCAAATTTTGATAAATCTAATTTAATAAAATTCGAACTCCCTCCACAGTAAATTTATTCGAATCAAATAAATATCATTAAACGTAGATATTAGTTGGATACATGCAGAGAAACGAACTACCTCCTAGTAGTTTATTCATTACACGGACTCCGTAAAAAGAAAGCACGAAGGAGACACTTTAATGTGAAGGTTGCCTGGTAATTCTAATGCTGACTATTGTCTCCTAGAACATGCTTTTTATTTCTCCGTCATCGGAAGTAAGTTCACACAGGCGCGAGAAATGCTTGCGCCACTATAAATTTACTCTAAATCCTGTTTCTTTGTTTATTTGTACTTTTTTGTTTCTTTACATAGATTTTTTTATCGAAGTGCATTTACGTCGAAGTTTTCGATAAACATCTTCCTTTCTTTATTCGGCATGTTCGTTTCGCATGCAATCCATTTTCTTCACAGAATTCCTTCACTTTTTCAATAGTCTACAGGCATCGTGGTCCTACAAAAAGAATAGACTCCACTCATTTTGTTATCCCATTAGGATACAAGTGAAAACTCCGTGACTTGGCCCAATACATCACTCAACCTTTGATTTCTCATTCCGTTAGCGTTTCCGAAGCAAATAGGCTGAGCAGATAACAAGGGCTGAAACAATGGCAGGAAGATCCATCGCCCGCTGTCACCCGGGGTGACCTGTCCACCTGAATCAAACAGCTGAAGTGTTACTGTGTGTCGGATGTAAATCTTACCACTGATATATGCTGCTAACCTGTTTATTTCTTTATACAGAGTGGGGGCAGAAAGAAGCTACGTTCATAAAAAAAACACTGGATAATCATCTTGAAGAAATATTAATGGCATAATGTAAACTGTATTTCTTCTCACACACTTATTCTGAAACTGAATTAAATATAAAAATCTACAAACAGGTAAATTTAATGGAACATTTCCGTGCTAAGTCTAATATAGACGACACATGGCTTCTTTGTTTGTGTATTTACATCCCGGCACAATGTCCATTAATTTAAATTATTAGAAGATAAATGTTGACATCGGTTTCACTTATAACTTATTAAAAACAGAAGTGACACTGATCACTGATATGTCGATCACAAAATGAAAATGATTAAAGCACTAAGAGGCAAGCCTGTGACGATTAAATACATAATCTGTGGAACGAGAGACCACGATATTAGAATGAAAGCACATCCAGCAAGAAAGTACATTTTTCGCTTTATATAAATCACTCCCTTCTATGCCCAGGTCAAACAAGTGGCTTTTTTTTTTCTTCAGATTTTCCGACTAGAATTCTGTCGGCATTTTCCAAGTCCATTATGCTTGCATGCATGCCATCCTCCTTAATTTCATCACTCTGATAGCTTAACGTGAAATATGTTCAGGCGTAACTTGTGTTCCTGATTGATAAACACATTAAGTTGCATAGAAAGTACAGACGTCGTATGCCACCGACATTCCATAGTCACACTATTTCAACTACAGACGCTAAATAACCTCTACAATTGATACAGCGGTATTAAAATATAATACAACCTACATTTCGGTCTAAGTTTGGAAATGCCTCGCTGAAATTCGGATGAACAAAATAAATGAACATCTTTAGTTGGTACGGTGTCTTTGAATGAGGATACAACCTAACTTGGATCCACGGCTGGAAATGCCTCGTCACTTATCCAAGTGGACAAGTTGTAATGCAGTTTATTTGAGAGTACAACGTTTCCTAATCCCATGATGCATTGCGAAGGCAGGTATTAACGTCTTTGCTACGGACGTGTTTCAACTCCTGGTGTGATTGGATTTGCTAGCGTATGCTGGGTAATTGCTACCGACACTGCCTTACCAACCTCTCACAATCAGTTTCTCCAAGCATCGTTACTCTGACAAAGCTACATCTCCGGTGATCAAGTATCAACTCTAGGGGAAATATCACCTCGACCAGGGAACTCCTGCATGCCACTTCTCAAGTATTTTCATTTAGCACGCATCCTAATGACGTAATGTATCTTAAAGTTTTTCATAAAGCAACTAATTAAGTAATATTAAGATCAATCAGTATGACTATTAATAATAACACAAGACGAAAATTGCAGGGTAAAATAAAACGGCGGAACGAATGAGCAAAAGAACTCGGAAATAAATAATATAAAATTCGTGAAATACACACTCTATCGACAACTTTCCATTAGACAGCATCCTGTAGCCATCGCAGTTTGCGGTAAACTATGTGCGGTGGTCACGGAACGGCTGTAGGAACCTGTATCTTACGACTACAGGGAACGGACTGGACTTTATGCCGTGACAATGATTCTACGGCTGTTCTGAGACGAGGGTGCCAGCAGCAGTGGTCCTATTGGAATTGGATCGGATGGAGTAGCTCTGGTCAGCCACATCACGTGACGAGAGAAGTTTACGACAAATGGGGTTGCGAGTCTCAAACAAACGTACTGTTGTTATCTCGCAAGATGGACCCTCGTCTTCTGAACGTAAATACTCGTGAGTTTGGTTTTGTTAAACAAGCCATCACAATGAACATGGTTTCAATGACAATAACAAGCACTGCACACCACCTGTCTCTGATGGGTCTTAATGTGTGTCCTGACTATTCGTGATGCACACTGGGGCTAACTGTTGCCCAGTGTGTGCAACAACACGTACCAAAATCCCTTCACCAACAAGTGGCTTTTACTAATAACACTGCTTGGGCCATAAATTCTTAATCACTTGTCCACATTCATGCTGCATGCCTCGTTCATCTTATCATTGCTGATTCAACCATCCTAACAATGTAAGTGGGCAGTATAAATTGATAAGTTCTTCATTATGTAATTGTCTGCACTGTCACGTCACTTCATATCGCTTTGTGTGCCATTCGTTGTTATGTCGCGGCCATCAGCAAGAGCATCATTTTAAATAGGCCACACATCACCTCCAGTTTTCACAGTGCCATTAAAAAAAGAAGAAGAACACAAAAGATAAAGCGATGCCCTTCCAACTGTACTAGTGGTCGATTCATGTTCTCTGGGGGGCTCTGCGGGCAGTGTGTCTCCAGGCGCTCACTGGAGAACTCCCATCAAATACCAGTACCTGACACAGAGTAGGTAAAGCTATCGTTTTAAACTCGCTGAAATAAAGATCGCTTGGATTATAGAACCAGACTGAAATATTTACAGGTGTGTCTGTCTGTTGGAACCTTATCTGGTATAACTCCATGGAACAGAGTCCTTCAGAAACTAATAGCCTTTCGTGTGGTCAACGAATTTAGGCCTGTCGGCTTTCCAGATCCCGAAGACGTTTTACTGTACTCACAATAGCCCGCCTCTGGGTTCTCCACCCTGGGTTTGATGAGTCGAGTTCACACCCCCATGTCCCATTTATTTAAGATCTATTCTAATATTATATTTGTACAAAACTCCCTGGATTATGATAAATTGTAGAAATGGCCAGGAAGTTTACCTGTACTTTGGTTAGTCCACCTGTAAATTCGAATTTTTAATTTCTAAATTACTTAACGGATTACGATCAGATTTAGCACGTGGGATCTGCACTATAATCTCTTAACATTAAGTTTCGCATCTGCTTTACAGAAAAAAAAAACTGTACTAACCTTCTCAAACATGCATTTTCGTAGGTATAAAAGTTTATGCTGCGATACAATATATACCTGATTAAAATTTACAACTTTAATTTAAAACACTTTTAGATTTGTTAAAGGTATTACAAATACAATAAAAATGCCTTAAAAATAGCAACTGGGCTAAACTCTTTTTACTCTGACGGTGATAACTGATTAATGACTCTGGAGCTTGGTTTGTGAATTATTGAACGGAGGTCATCTTAACATACCTTAAAATCTTAAAGATCAGTATCTATATAAAATATTAAATAGTTCGAATGTGAGGTGGTATCTAGCAAATTTAAAATAACATGGAATATGCACTAGTATTAGTGGATCACTAAATTACATATATAATAATAATAATAATTTATAATTCTTGTTAAGCTTTACTGGTACGGACTGAACAACAAAATGAAAGTGGGCGTCGTAAGTTGTTACCAGAATTTCTTGTATCATTCTTTGAGAGTGAAATATTAATAACCTATGTAGTTGTGAGCGTGTGCTCATTACTGCCTTGTGTGGGAGGGGCTTTGTAATCTCTGCTAAAACTGCGAAGGAAAAGAAACTGACAGACAGGAAGGGCTGTCAGTCATGAGGCATAGGCGTCACCGCGGTACACAACAGTGCAGAGAATTTTCAGACAACGGAGCCTCCACTCAATGCGGCCGAATGCCATGTCTCCCAAATGGTTTAATGGATTACAATAAAATTGTGTGTAGGAAATCTTCGCTACAAGATGGAAGGCCAATTTCAGTTCGGGATATATCTTCCTCACAGCCATGTAATCGTAAATTAACAATCTTTACCGAGCGATATTTTAGCTGAAGAATATGCAAATCCGAAAACTATATAAAATAGGCCTATTATAATTATTTCTACATCTTCTTCTTAGTTCTGCCACATTCCAACTAGTTCGTCTTGTTATAATTTCTTTTCCGTTTTCTAAAACTTTCTTGCAAGCCTGTGAAACACGGATACCAAGCTAAGAGCAGGTGAAATTTTGCGACATTTACGTTTGAAAATAAATGTAGAGAGACAAAGGCAAAGACGATTACATGAAGAAATGAAACACCAAAAGTGAAATAGGAATAAAGAAACGCGCGAAGGAAAAAATGTCTTAAAGAACAAAATTGTCAAGATCTGAAGCAACGAAGGAAGAAAATACGTTTCCAGTCTTATTTGTACGTGACTATACCACGGCCTGGCTTAAAACAAAACGGGTCGGCTCTAAAATGTAGGCCCTCTTAAAGTAAAATGTGATCGAGAAGACAGAATGTTGGGCATGTGCAGAGTTCCTGGACAAATTTGACAGAGTTATTAACCCCTGTCTGACCTTCCATTTGCAAGTGAAAACCTCAAGGTTATAATTTCCAACTCGTATCACTCAAATTACACGTTAATCATTTAAACAGGAAGTTGTCATACAAAATGCACATTTTATTACTAATGGGCTGTAGGCTGATGACGTTCTCCTACAGTCAAGGCATAACAAAGCTCATAGCGGCAGTTTCTTTCCTTCCTCTCAACTGTACCAGTGAAGGATTTAGTACCTCGCAGGTTTCTATTTCGAAACGCAAAAACAGACGGTTAGCCTCCAGTGTCCGACCAGCCCATGACACAAGACAGTGGGCGTGATTCAGTAATTCTAATTCAGTGTATTAAGTCCGCGAACCTGCAGATGAAGAGGGCGCGGACATTTATTCATACCTGCACACACATGCGTATATGCGTGTATGTGTTTCACATGATTGTCACCATAAACAGGAATCAGTTAGTTACACAGCATTAACAAGTTTATCTCCTTGTAAAAACGTGCTACGGTGTTTTCTTTGCGGTACGGAATGAATTCTTAAATATCATTCAGACGAGCTTCCCCACCCCCCAGCAGGAAACCTCTAAATTATGTCTTAAACTTCGAAAATTAATAGCCTCAGCATTTTCTAATACACAATTCAAAATTCCGTCGTTTCTGCCAATTTTCGTCCACGACTAACGCATTTCGAAGCTGGAATACAGCACGTCGTATTGAAATGTCTCGTTCTTAACAGAGGCCAACGACCCCCGGGTTGCGATCCATACCACGATTTGTGTCTCATAGGAGCAAAGGGATCGCTGCTGCGAGACTCAGGCATGTGTTATGGTCATGAATCTGTCATCACGCGCTTCCGTCCGTCATCTGCTTCGGATTACCTCAACTCTGCTCTTCATCTGTCAACCAACCATCTACACGTTCCCACTCAGGAAATGTGTGAAGACTGGGCAGTATGGCTTCGGGGATTGACGAGGTTGCGACGTTTGAGGTAACTTTAGGTATTTACATTGAACGCTTCGGATTTCATGCAATAAGATTTGAATATGCAGAGTAAAACAGGGTGACAGTGTGTTAGTATCTCAAACATGTTTTCTATATGATCAAGAACTGAAGCTGACACCATGGCACTGTAACGAAAGTGATCGTACTGAGACACTGTGCTGGCTGCTTCTCCCGGCGCTCTATTGTCTTCAGGGCTGACAAACTCGGTAATAACATCACCCACTATCTACAGCGTTCAGACTAGAAGTCTTTATTTTCGACACAAATCGTCACTTCAGTGTTTCCATGTTTCATCAGGCTTCGCAGTACTGGATACGTGACCAATCGACATATACAAGTTGAAGATCGGATAGTTACAAGGGAGTCAGTACCTAGTCAAAAATCGATAAACGATAGATTTATACTTTAAAAAATGAAAGTAGCATTATTTTCAAAGCAGTAGCACTTTGACAGAGCAATGGATTAAAATAACACCGTTAATGCAATGCAATAATAAACCAGGTTTATCCGTTTATGAATTGATAATATATTTTGAGTTGGGTGTGTTTGTTACATTTTGACAAAATTTGGTCCGGTGGTAAAATCATATACTTAAGTGGAAGAATAAATAATTACCCATTGTTAATAGGCCGCATCGTTTGACAAAATATCAACATTATAACTTCTGAGTATTAAACTGGCCACTGAACTAATACACTCTCTGGGTAGATGTTAATACCGCTAACAAAAAACGTGTTCAGGCACTGAAACTGCCTTTCCATTATGCGTTCAGTTTATTCACTTCCTGCAAAAACACGCAGAAATCAAATCAAATGTCAGAATCTTTACGGCCAGTTTTATTCCCATTTGATTTGGAGTTTACGTCAAACCATAAAATCCAACAACTCGTGAATGTGGCAACTTTATCGTACTTTTCGGGGTAGAACTCTTTCGTTAACATGGGCTTTAAGTTTCTCTGACTTGGGACACCAAAGAGCCAAACCTTCTTTTCTGTCCAATATCTCCCCAGTTTGCTAGGAACTGCTATCATTTTCTCCGTCTCCAGTATATAGCAAGAGCGAAGCAGGGGTTGCCGGTCCGTGCGTTGACTTGCTGGCTAGAGAAATGGAACGCTTTAGCTATAAATTAGAAGAAATGAGAGACAAATCGCGTTCGGTGCGTCTGGAACTGTGATTGGTGCCTCCCATCAGGCGCCAGACACGTGATGAACTGCCTCAACTCAAACCTCACTCCCGCATCTGCAGCCAACAATTTCTTTTTATATATTTAAAAATATATGTTCACTTCGATGCAAGTTGCGGGATATCCAGACATCAGCCGAGAGATATTCATGTTCTGAAGGCAAACAGACTTGTAGTAACGTCTCGTTTTAAGAAAGGGAAACAGTTTATCAAGTAAAAAAATCATTACACGAAAATTAATTTCCCATTAGTTTAAAACAATAATTAGATATACTCTGACCTGAGATAATAGGCCTACATATCAAGGGCGTGATGTCAGAAGGTCGTACCGGCAAAATTATTTAAGCCTAGTGCTCATACTCCCAAATATAACTCTCTGTATCTCTGTGAGGAGAAACATTAAGCATTACGTACGTCCCAATACTTTATGTTGTTAGATCAAAAATCTACGATTATGTAAATATGTTAATAAGCCTTTCTGGCATGATTATCTCAACACATAATAGATTATTCAGAACTAAGAACAAAGTAAGAAATAGGTAATTATAAATGTTGTAAAATATTATTACAGTTGTTGAATCAACATGAATAAGATGGATGGAACATGCAGTACCCATTTGGAAGTGAACAATTCACACACACAACAACAAGTAAATCAGGTATCTAGGAACTTATTGATATTCGGCCGGTTAACAAATTCATTACTATTATAAAACACCAACTTTTTTTTTACCATTTTCACAAAAAGCTTGTCACTGTACTGTATGCTGGTAATATCTTTTAAATCACAAATAGGAATAAAAACATAACGTTTCAAAATCTGGGTCAGTTCAATGAATATTATCATAATCTATTTCTCCGAGAAAATGCATAATTTATTTAAGCAAAATGAATAAGGACCACTTTCAGTTTAACTACACTGCCTGAAGCTAAGTGAGTATCTTGGAACACGTGTTCTGTTATGTGTGCTTAATTATGGCGTGTCTGGAGGCCCAGAACAAGAAAATAACCATAAAAAGGAGAAAAATAAATAAATAAATAGAAGGACTGTACATTAAGTCACGGTAAGGGGGCAGGGTGTGTGCTGGAGGGGCGAGAAGTGTTCAGTTAGTGCACGACTCTGTGTCTTTCCTATAGATAAGCAGTTTAATTAAAGCCCTGTCTCTTTCAGGATTGATGGGAGAAGTGCAGAAAGCGACCGGCGACCGCTTTGGCTCATGTTCACTGGTTTCTAAGAAGAAATGGAAGAGGTCTCTCGATGCATCAGTGGTCGTCCTTCTTCCTTCACACGCAAATCTCTGTGTTACCCTACAAGCGCCATAAATTCTCCTCCGTGATAGTGGAGTGACTGGTCGCTGCTTTATAGACAGACTCGGTTCTTCAACGCTTCTTTGAGATCGTCCCGCAGGATGACGTGACCATTAGCTCCCTTGGTGTGACCAGAAGTCTTGATGAGAGAGAAGGAGACGACAACAGAATGACATACAAAGGGAAAAAACTGGTTGCTTTGAAATATCACCTGTGATTTAGAGCAACATATCCTTTTGCAGGACAAGGGACAAGTTAAACATGGGACTGAGGTCTGACCAAAAATGCTTAGGATCCTGAAGTTTGAAAAGATACATCGTTACATTTCAGCAGAATATTTTGTTCCAAGGTAGAACGACGTGGAGAAAATTACACTAATGGAAAACTCCGTGATTTGTATTCTTCACCTAACACTGTCACACTGATCAAATAAAATAAAATTAGAAGGGAAACACAAGCAACAAACATAGCACAATTATGAATGTAAACAAAATTTTTGGACACCTCTGCTTCGTCAGATCAGACCACCAAGGAAATGTTAACATCGTAGGACGAGTAACATACGCCATTTAAGTTGGAGAAATCATTTGGAAATAATGGAAAGCGACTCTCGTCCCCAGCTAGCTTTTCGTTACCTACCGAACGGAGGACGAAACTTATGGAGACCAAAAAGACAATGGAAACAGAACAACTTTCGGATTCTAAAGAACAGTGCTCAATGCTTAATTTTTTATCTTCAGCAACTCACTGTGCAAAATTCTCATTTACTGAAGACATAAATACAGTATGATACAAAATTAATCATACTACAGTAGACGTTAATGCAGAGAAATCAGAAATCGTCCTTATTTGCATTTAGTTAGATATATACATACAAATATTTAAATATAAATTCTACGCCTAAACAAAAACTCCACGCGTCATAAATCTCGATGCTGGATGGAAGCGAGTGGTTCTGTACACATGACCGGATTCAGAACCGATAGGTCATGGACGTGACGCCAAAGAACGGGCGTAAGAGTGCGCTTTGCCGCCAAAAGTCGCATTTCAGAAAGAAGTCAGCGCAGTACAATTCAAGCGTCCGCTCGGTTTTGCAAAAAGATTGCGACACAGTAATTTCAGAAACTTAGAGCTTCTCACAGCGGTGTAAATATTGATTACAGTCTTCTGGGTGGTTTTCTAGCAATGCTGAGAAGAAACCCACTGCCTCGATATTCAGACAACAGATCACTACTGACACCTTTAAAAACGATTTGCTCCAGAATTAACCTTTCCGCCAAAGTACACCCAGCTTCTAAATATGTGTAATCGTAGCTCCAATGTAAAATTTTTAAGTCTTAGATTTATAGCCGAGTTTACATTGAGAATTCACACATTTCACAGTTATAAAATAAATAAATCTGTATCTTTAACCGACAGTTAAATTTAGACATAAATAGACCGAAACCATTTGCGTTTCTCAGACCGAAAATTTATCGAACTGTAAATAACTTATCTTAAATTTTAAATAATCTTACTTGGAATGACCAGCTACTCTGTCGTATCCCCAACTTTTAATCGGCGTCATGTTTTGATCAATCACGACCATCAAAGTTTAGCTGGCACTAGTCACAGATCTATTTCAGGTGCACACGTCTGTAACTAACATTAAATTAAACACACACACAGACACACACACACACACACACACACACACACACTTCACTCAAGCTTCATGTGTTCCTGCCAAGAATGTGGCAGAATTAAAGGAATACACTCCTCTGCCCACACTCCAAACCACAGACTGTTCTGTGACTTGTTACGCGCTCATGGCATCAAGCAGTCGCTCGCGACGGAGGTTATGAGTGTCTCCCTATCCGTATGTATGCATGTTTCATCTCCGAAAACCTGAAATGATTTTGTTTAAATTTTGCAATGTGAAGTCTAGAACACGCAGGTTTTGTATATTTTATCGACACTTATATAGCACAAATGTAACTTCATAATTTAAGTTGCACATGACGTAAAATGTATACCGGTATAAAATCACGATTTGAAATGTAAATTTTTAAACATTTTTTCTCAATAAGTAACAAACTAACTCAATGAAATACAGTCCTTCTTAAGAAGTCAATAAAAAGCTTAGTCTAAAATGATCCGCTTTTTACCGTATTCAAAGTCAACCACCTGTCCCTGTCTTCAGCCAGATAAATCAAAATATTCTCTGGAAAACAGCGTGCCAGTTCTGGACAAAAGTCCAACGTTTCGGAGGTCATATCCGCCTCCACAATCAGGGTATTATTTTTAGGAATTCAGTCGCTTTTCTCATTCTTGTCAAGACTTCACTATTTTCAGTTGTAATCTTCCTTCATAAAATTTCGAGCACAACGCTCACATTTTCCTAATTGAACTAAAGGACGCTCACTTACCGTGGCGCTGGCTTCGTATTGCAGCACGCTGATGGCTCCAGCCTGAAAAAAATGAGAAACTCAAAGTCAGCATTTCATTTTAGATCAGTTTTTGAAGAGGTAGGCTGGACCAAAGAACAGGATGAAGGTTACATGAAAAGGACCTTCGTATCTGTAATCTTCAACTAACAATATTAAAAACAAAGTAAAGTTTGTCCCACTATACGCCATGTAGGCGTTTGGGGTGAGTGGAGGTGTAGCTCCTCTCTTCCTTGACCTCGGCACTAGATGGGGGTGAGTGGTCAGCATCACGCCCCAGCCGGCTTTACCCCCGGGAAAGGACCCCGGTACCCATTGTAGAGGAGGCTGGGTGGGCCCGAGAGCCGGTCTGGACGCAGAGGTTAGAGGAAAAATCCTCTGCCCCCATCGGGGATCGAACCCCGGTCGTCCAGCCCGTAGCTAGTCACTATACTGACTGAGCTATCCCGGCTCATACCTAACAATATTAAGACTACTAAATCCAGTAAGTTGAGGACAACACAACACTGTTACCAGAGAAACCTCAGTTACAGAGCACTTAGTAGCCCTACACGTAAGTGTGAGGATAACATTTATAACACTTACATTCTAAATGTTATTAAGTCTCAGAGTAACAAAATATAAAGGTGCGAACTTGATTGAGCTAGGCCAGGGTAGAATTCGCTTATTTTCTTTGAAAACAAGTCTTCTTTTTAAACAATCAGTAAGGGTAAAGTTACTCTGTGTCCGAATACCGCTCAATTAGTTTGTCTACCTGTAGTCCTAAACTTTAGCTATATCAAAAGAAGTGGTATACTTGAAAACAATTAATTACACCTTAGGAAAGTTCTCTCGTTAAATAATTGTCCGCGGAAGTAAACAGGATAATTTCTGTCGTTAAACGAGAATTTAAACCAGGACTTCCATCCGTTTTTACCGTTGATGAAGAGGCAGTCACTGTTCACAGTGGCGAAGAAACCAAATACTGGTTACCATCTTTCGAAAATAATTCGTAGGTGCCCAAAACAAATCAATCAAACGCACATTCACGGAACTCCCGCCTGGAGCGCTGCTGCCGCCTCCAGGCAGTGTCATTATTAAGGTCAGCCATCATATTCCCTCAAGATGAGAATGGATCTCATTAAGAAGATGACAGATGAAGATCAAGACCTGCAGAAGATGAACGATTTCTCGATCCCACCCCCGTGAATTATAAAACTGTCGACCAGGACTGACGAACTCATTTTTGGTGAAGGAAAAAGAAAAGCGAAATGACGAAGGTGGAGGGAGGGAAAGCAGAAATGAAAATCTCAAACTTCTGATATAAAAGCAGCAGTGTCAGGTTCTGCCTGTAGCATATATTGATTAAACCCACTGATTATTCTGAATAACAGAGGACCAACCTAACTCATTCAGTAAAGTCAGTGGCTGTAAACTTAAGTATCAGTGTCCGCTTCCAAGAGCAGAAGAAGATGTTTCTCTTTGCCACCTCTGTTTCCAGATCACCTGTGACTGACTCACTTTCCAACCCAATGGACAGCTGAGGTTCTTTTTGACGATGCAAAGTAATAAAAATGTGACTCAACATGTTGCCTTATACCTCCTAAGGCAGAATACAAAACGACCTAGGTTTGACTGAATAATTAATCCATTAATTGCAAGAAAATAGTTTACCTTGTTTATTAGTGCAATCTATCTCGTCGCAATTAAATCTACGAGTATATAGTCCATTTTTGTACGACTACCGTTTAGTAGATAACAAATAGGATTTTAGCTTCCTGTGGGAAAGAATGTATTACGATGGATAAGACACGCCTTTTACATTTTGCGTTCATTTATGTCCTTTGTGCAAATAAAACGCGCAATAAAACAATGAAACTTTGAAGAGGCGCGTAAACTCACATCCTCTGACGGAACCCGTCCCGCTCCTTAGACGACAGACACAGAAGCTGCAGCCGACAGCTTTCTGGCAGATTGTTTGCTTTACGATATTTACCTCCTCACGTCTATCGCCTGAAAAAGACACGATAATTTACTGAGCGCAGACTGGCTATGAATAGTGATTACACCTCAAGAGATGCAGATGTTACTTTCTGCCAGCCGACCACTGCTGCCACCTGCCTATCGTCCCTGACACTCCAGGGTTGTCCTGTCTCACCGAGGTGACTCAGTCTCCCCTTTTGTGAATTAGACTCCAGACCTCAATGTCTATTCAATATTTATCCAATTTGGAATTTCAGATAGACTGCGATCGGTATAAGAACACATTGGGTTTACGAGGTCCTAGAATGTCTCTAACGGTGGATTTAAAATTGAACACCAACCTTAAAACGGTAATTTTTTTCTTTTCCTGTCTTCATGGATTAGGCACTATAGTAGCCGTCATCAAATTGCATGCTCCAAGACCATGCTCGGACGTTAACCTGACCCCATTTCTGCACGGCTCTAAACCAACAGTACATTGATGTTAGTTTTACTACGTTGCGAGTTCGGAGCTGTCTTCACTCGCCTGATCCCGCTGCTCGTGTTGTAACATTGCATGATTTTTCTGTGACCTTGAAACATGGAATTTCGTTTCGGCTCCTTTTATGCCTTTACTAACCTCAAGATCGTCCTCCCTACACCCCTTCCTTCTTCCTCTTACCCCTATGGTCCGTGGACCTACGTTTTGTAACTGAAAGTTATCTTGCACCGATCACGTTGAACCGTTCTACTGAACATGGTCCTTACGTCTTCCAGGGTCGGAGCGTTCACGTTAACGGTGTCAGCCAAGTTAACACCTCGAAAGACGAAAAACAGAAAGGCGTTTTGTCTTACTTTCTTGGTTCAGTGGTACCCCATACACGAGAACACGAGTAAGATATATGAGTAGGTATATTCAATATCAACGACTCTGGTCTGAAATATTTTCTATCTGGCAAAACATTTCCTGTAATGTGACGTCTGTAGTACGATAAGTTTACAATAATATCTTAAATTATTTAACATCAAGACCAATCAGGTACGAAGAGTAGCCACATTTTGTATTAAAAGTTTGCGGACGACAGAGTTGGGTAAAGCAAAGTGTGGAGACTGCAATGCTTCTCACGCTAAACCAGTTTGGCTTCACATCAGGCAGAAGATTACAGTTTCATCCGTGGTTCTCATTTCGGTTCGAAACTCCCTTACACAGGAATGCTGAATATTTCAAATGTCTCCTCCTGATGCTACCGTCTATCTATTGGTTGCCAAAACTTAACTCCTACAGCCCGCAGGCCTCATGAGATTAAAGGCGCTCCTTTAGTCCTTACTGAATTAAACATCACTCCTACACTCAAGAACTCACAGCATGAGGGACTGCTTCGGTCCACAGAATAAATGAAAAAGTCGAAATGCTGGTACCTAAAGCGTCGCAACATTCTTTCGAAATACAAATCTCTGCAATACTGACTTTTAAAAAAAAAGTAAACTAACTCCATGGAACAGAATCCGTCTTGAAAATCTAATAATCACTCAACCAGTCGAAAAATGCCCTGCCTTTTAAGGGAAATTTCATTACCGTGTCCATAACATAAAACACCTACAACTTTAAAACCAAAAGTAAGCTGTACAGTTGGTGTTAATTGTGTAGACCACGAACTGAACTAGAGATCAAATTCTCATGAGTATGTTTCCAATCAACAAATCATTACATTATCACAAGAGTTAAATACAATTATCAAAGTATTTTCATTAATATAAGCATTACCCAGGTAAGCAAAATTAAAAGCCATGCATCCATACAGCAATAATTATCTTACTTACACTGTAACGTACAATTATACGTTTTGGCATGTGCAAGCCCAAAGAACATGGTCTGTACAAATTGATATCTATTTAAGTGTCTGAGATGCATACTGCCTACAGCATTATGGGAACGGAAGAATAAGAATGCAGCAAGCACCACTTAAACGTCGTTAAACGTCTATCAGACTACACGTTGCAGCATCCCAGAAGACATCCATCTTCATACTCGCAACCGTGAGAACCTGAAATCTTATCGCATTAAGAACAAATGGAATTGTCTTCACGCATTCATGGCGTGGTGATTTGGCACGGGGAGAACTTTCAGCAGTAACTTGAAAATTTTATGTATGATTTGAGGTTTTCACAGCGGTGAGTATGAAGATTTCTGTCTTCTGGTAGATGTTTACAAACGTTTCAGAGGTAATACTGCCTCCGTCATCAGGGCGATGAATCTACCAGACTACACAGCGCAACAACCCAGAAGACAGAAATCTTCACTTGAAAATTTTTAGTTTCAAACTAATATGTTGAGAATATTTTCTCCTGAATCAACTTTTTGAGACTCAAGATGAATGTGAGCAATGAATGAGATGCCATCTCAGAACATACATGGCATGTTCCATTCCTGCCTGACAATATTTTACTACTACAAAACGCCCAGCGCATTTCGTATATAAGGCCCTCAAAGGAGGAGGATGAGGATAAGACGAGTTCCGTCTCGCAAGTCTTTTCTTCTTGCTAACGCCATCCGTAACGCCCTAGCCGTAATTTTTGTGGGGCCGACAAGTAAAGGGTAGGAGGGGGGACAAAAGACAACTCTCTAATCAAGGCAGATGGTTCTTCCCCCTCCCCCACTCCCAGCCCTCCATCCAAGGAGTGACGCCGTGCTGTGATTAGTTTTAAAAAAATCCTGATTTATTTGAGCCCTGTCTATTCTGCTATTCTCTTTACACACAAACACTACGTCACATCACTGTACTTTACACCCACTTTCCTCATTTCTTTGTGTGTCTTCTCTGTTACTCGTTTTTCTTATTTAAAAAAATCTTTTCCTTTCCTTGGCTTAAATAACAAAAACCCTTCACTCTTTCTGCTCGGTCTCCATAATATTTCAACTCCCTCGATGAGTTACAATTTTGTTCTAGAGAAGGAACGTTAAAAACATATTAGATTTAAAAATCCCTAAGAAACTCTCGTTCTTTCAGACAGATGCCTTATTTGCAAATCCAATTTTTCTGCACCGAAAATTTGATAGTTAAACACGCATAACACCCAATTCTTCATGTTTTCAATCAGTTGTTATGATTTACATCTGGTTCAAACAAAGAAATTGTGACACGAAAATATATGTACTTTTACACAAAACTGTTCAAGGAAGCGAATTTCGTTCGGGGAAATCAAAACGATTTTACTGATTTAATTTAAAATGTAGATTTGCTTGTCTTTTGCAAAGAAATATTTTTCGTGCGCGCCCGATTTCTTTTACTCCTTCAAGATGTCGGAGCGAGGGAGATTACACCCCCCTCCTCCGACCCTGACTTATTAGCACTTCATCTCGCGAGTGAAATTGTCTGACTGATGTCTGCACGTGTTTTGTCTGCTTTAGTATCGCTTTGATCTTTTTCCTCCTGCTACGTTCCAACCATTTCACAAAATTGAGTTTTGGTCTCTTCTTTCCCTCTCTTTTCAGCTTTTCATCTCATCTTCTTCTCTGCTGTTACGTTGTCTCACTCTCTTCGCTGTTGCTGTTCTTTTACACTGTCTAATCCTGCATTACGCAAACAAGTTTCTTACACTTATGCTAAAATATCAGATAAAAACCATTTTGTCCACACAAAGTAATTATGAAACCGTGCACTTATATAGACTACTTTGCGAATAAAGTCGAAATAAAGTTAAGAGAATTCATTTGAAATTGAAATACGGGCATAGAATAGACCAAGTCGCAAATGGCATCCGGGCATTAACCCAGAAACTCCAGCTTGGCACTAATACTAAAATCATTTACAGTGTCCCGGGTAACTACTAGAAATTTCGTGTAGCAAAGAAGTTACCTTGAGGTGGCTGTCCTCTGGGTTGTAACGTCGTGTATTCCGTTAAAATATGAGTCCCATCGCCCTGATGATGGAGTCAGCAAGGACTTCTGAAAAGCTAATAAACTTCTACCAGACTACAGGACTTTACAACCCAAAAGACAGCCATCTTCGGACTCACCACCGTGAAAACCTCAAATCTTATTAGGTTACCTTGAGTTTACACGAGAATAGTGTGACGAGGCAGTGTGACACGTCCCCTACCCTATCCCCACCCCATCCACTCCCCCTTGAGCACCAGCCACCCTTAGCAGTAGGGTTATTCAAACGATGCGCTCACCGAATAAAGAAGAGAGAGAAGAAAACAGCTTGAACAAACGAAAGAAGCGTGGTCTCACGCAGAATACACATGGCACCCTGCGCAATGAAACGAAATTTAAACCGGCTCCTAAATATCAAAACAGGAGTCTTGCGCAAATTGCCACGAAGGATATGTCTTATCCCCAAATCACAAGGCTGCAACTAAGATGTTTGCAGAGAGATAGATACGGCAATAACACATTACAGAATAATTTGAGTTTCGAAATAGTAAACATTAGTTACATTTCGAAGGAACATACTGCTTTTGTATGCAGTGTTAAGAAGCAGCCTATGTCTAAGATAAATTTTCGGGTTTTGTAACATGAAGATTATTGACCAGTTGAATCGGTATCATCTGCTCAAGGATGGACAATTACCAAGCGAAGATACAAGAAACAGACAGGCAGAAACTGTTATCACTTTAGGTTACTGTAACCAATTACCTTACTGACTTCGTGAGGCAGGATCTTTATTGAGAAGCTGATAATAACAATGCAACTTGTCAAGAAATCTCATGATGATTCAGTAGATCACCGTGTTCACGAGATCCAACTGGGCCGTATCTTGATTTTTTAAGTCCGTCCACACCTCACATCCCTTTTCCAAAGATCATTTTCATCTCATGTCTCTCAACTTTTCGGGTCTCTCGATACAAAATACTACATTAAGTTCTTGTGACCCCCATGCATTTACATATCCGGTCAATCGTATCTCCCTTGATCTAATAAGCCTATAAGAGATGTCTGCATAATTTATAGATTATGTAATATTGTCCGATTATTCTATTATTCCATCTTTCTTATGTCCACAACTGTAATTTTCCTCAAAAAATTAGTTCTCAAACTAGTTTACTTCCTTACGGCCTAACACCAATATTTACAACCGTGTAAAACAACAGGTAAAATCCATTTTTTTGTAGATAATTTTACTTAGACCTGTATTTCTTTTATTTCACGGTAGCATCGTGTTAAAACCGATTCGGAATCGGTACTTCGCCTCTTGCACAGATCGTCCAGGGATACAGCAGCTAGCTGCCTCCCATCTGTCTCTGCCTGAACCCATCTCCCACCCCGAACCCTTTTCTTTTAACTTCCACTCTCGTCTCATCGTTTCCTTGTTCGGTCGGTCACTTTGCTCCCGCGACACGTTTATTGTCGCTTTGTGCCCGCCAGCTCCTGTCAGCTACACCGTCAACACACTTGGTCACTCAGGGTATTGTCAGTTGAGTTAGAGGATTAGTCAGGATCGACCAGATTAACAACTCTGTAATTCGAACTTATAATTTGTAACGAACTGAACACCTAAGCGGTCGACCAACATGCCAAGTACCCATTTACATAAGAATAACTCGCTACGTTTCTATACCACACATCAAAAAACAAGGCCGAACAATGAGAGCAGCGCCATATCAACGAATGTCACGCGGCGAGAACTCGTTATCAAAACAAATGCTGGACTGGGCAGAGACCAAACCAACTATTCTGTGCTTCTCACACAGTCTGGCGCAGAAATATTAATTAAACGAAGACTAACTAACTAACTACAAATTTAAAGTCACTTACTGACACAGAAAAAAGTGTCTGGACCAATTACGTAACCGTATATAACTAACCTTTTACCGTGTCCTCTGAAAATAACATAAGGAAAAGAGGAATAAAGAATGACAGAGGAAGATACGAAGGTAAGAGCGTAAGAGAAAGAAGGAAAAGGGGTAACACAGAAGTAGAGAAAATGACAAACAATGAGAGAAGTAGACAGAAAGAAAGAAAAAGTTGATACTATTAAAATGGGTGTTTTGTGAGACGGCCTCCAGGCATGGTGGGTAGCTGCGAATATATCGAATAAGTAGTCACGGTCAATCTAAAAGGGGCGGTGTTATGAATTCTTAGGAATACACACCGTTTCAGTCGGAAAGCCTGACGAGAAGAGACCAATGCGAACACCCAGACCACATAGGCGTATAATACTATAATTGGCCTTTCCACAAACAGGCTGGATTCATTTGGCTAGGTTTATGGACCAGAACATTAGTATTCCATAAAAGGCAGGAAATATCTTGAGTAGCTGAGCTACTATCAGCTTCTTACGGACTCTCCTCCAAGGAGTTAGCTGAATGGCTGTTCATTTCCTTAAATCCCGCTCTGAAACGACAGTGTAGAGCCGCTGGCAGCCACACGCGTTCAATGATTCCTTTAACTTGGACCAATGCACGACGTGGAATTGGGGAGTTATAGACGACGAGATCACATCAACAACAATCTCCTTCTCTGTGGTGGCACGAGGGTGGGGTTTCCGGGGTCACCTTAATTTTCCGAGAGTCTAGTAATTAAACAGCACAAGAGCTGGTCCGTCCTGCGGCAGCAGGAAGGAAGGCCAAATTGAATCAGCGCGAACTGACTCGGCCACGCTGGTCAGGTCGCCAAAAACACAGGCGCGGTCTTTCAGGGGTGATGCACACCGCCCCTCGTATTAAAGGGCTTTTAAAGGCAGTAAGAAAGTTACGGTACTTCCTTTATTTTGGACTTTGTATATCGTCTGTTTTTTAAAAGTCTTAAAAATATTTAAACCTTAAAAGCCACTAGTTTCGAAGAACAGACCTTCATTCGTCTTTAGATAAAAAGTTGGAGACGTCTGTATTTTTTTTTATTTTTTTATAATCTGGTAAGACCGAACTATTCCTGATTCATGTACACTGTATTTCATCATCTTAACGACATTCCGTGAACAGCACATAACACGAAGCTCCTCATTATGTAATTTTCTCCACACTTTGTTTCCTGTCCCTTGTGTGTAGACGATTCTCTCATCACTGTCCATAAAATTCATCAACTTATGTTCATCACTCAAAGACAGACATCACGTTCGCATCCATACAATAATAAATAACATTATAAAACTGCGTACTTAAATAATTAGAATTTTAATACTACGTACGAGACAGGAAGACAAAAGATTGTAAACTGAATAGTAGCAAAATGTTCTTAATTTAATCCACTCTTAACTTCTTCTTAAATATCTTAATTTGTTGCTATCGTTCGCAAATATTTTAAGCTCTGCCACACTTTTGGAAGATTTGAGAGCCTTGTTTATGTCATACATAATTTTGCCCTCCATTCTGATGACGGGAAATTAACATATACCCAGAATCTTCAGCGAAATCGCTTTATTACCTTTTAACAGAATTTTCTGTTTCCACTTATAATATTCAAGTTTTCGGTCAGTAATATAATTTCACCAGCAATTAACAAAAGATTGTGTGTTTCATTAAATTTCATTTTCTCCTGATTTCTTGGATTTTCGTGATGTTATTTGCCAGTTAAAAATAAAGGAGAATTGAAGCCATTATTCCACAAAGTATTCACTGATAATTATTACGACTTGTGTTATAAACATAATTTTAAATAACATTTTTAGCTTAGTGCAGCAGACAGTTATGAGAAAATGAGAGACGTCTCGTTCCGAATGACAGGGCACGAACCATGATGAACAACTAATTAAAGATTTCGTTGCGACTTTGTAGTATCAATCTTCATCTATTATTCACGCTTTATCACCTCATTGGGCACTTTTAATTGCTAATTATCTTTCCAATTATAAAACCATATCAGAAGGATGAATTCAAGTAGCAGCTGAATTTAACTTGATATAAGTACAAACGAGAAATGTGATTGAATTAATGAGAGATTCATCTCAGTGATCAGACAAATAATAATTGGCTTTATATAACCATTAATTAGGGACCAACTGCGATGTCTTGGAACAGAAATTTATCAAATTAACTAAGATCTTATAATTTCTCATACTGTGTCGTTACTATTCGCAGACACGAGTTTAACCAACTAGCTTTCACGTTGTCAGAACAAGGAAGA
Source organism: Zootermopsis nevadensis (assembly GCF_000696155.1). The sequence continues at coordinate 466,176 of NW_019060165.1, read as the reverse complement.
CGAAGGCAGAATGTTCCTCAAAAACGTTGGTGTTCACCTCACAGTTGACACGGTGTTACAACCCACAAGACCACCATCGATTTATTTTTGCGTGTTTGTTTTACTGGCTACTCGTTTCTTTTTCACCAGTCTCTTTCTGTATGGGACATTTCCTTGGATATTACCGCAGATAGATTTTCATGCAGAGAGAATTTGGCGTGACATAAACTTTGTTCGGAAGTAATTTCCAGTGTGTAGCGAGTGTTTCCGAAATGAAGATGTGAACTTGAGCGAAGGCCAAATTATGTTTTAGATTATTGCTGCTGTACATCTTTGTCAACCGCTGTTCTGCAACACAGAGTTCCCTTGCAATAAAACTTTATGAATTGCCCGGCGTTACATTTTCACTCTTCTCTGGGCCAGCAATGACAGCCCGTTTGTCTGTTGACCTCCAGCTCCCCCCCCCCCCCAACAACC
>NW_019060165.1:450101-460733 GCF_000696155.1 Zootermopsis nevadensis | reverse complement strand
AGTAGTTCTGTGGTTGCCAGTGGTTACGAAGTTCAGGTCGCGACACAACACTCTCATAATTATTACGTAACTTCGATATCATCACCAATATTGAAAATAAGTCGTGTAGACAAATTAAATTCATTCTACGTTGGTACTGGTGTTTAAGGCCCCGAAGGAACAGAGAGATTTTGAAGTCACTCGCAGCAAAGCAGACATCTTTATAACTATATTAGCATATCAATTTTATAGGTTAAAACTAATGATCCGTTAATTGCCATCATCTCACCAAAATTCTTAGAGAAATTTTCGTGTTGTTTTTTTCCCAAAAGAAAAAAGTACACCAACAAAAACTGTACACTTATCAATCTATAAAGCTTTTAGACCCCAATTTTAATGGTTGTACAGTTGCTCCCGTATCATCGAGGCACACTACGACAACACTGACACAATTCAGTGTGAAACAGAGGTTGTCACGGTACCATGAATCAGGTATATCAAGTCTACAAAGTTACATATTATTACTCCAAGGTTAATTACAGCCAACGGTCTCATTGGCTTGGCTTTGTCTCGTACGATTACATTTTTTTAAAAAAAATTAAGAGTTTAATTTTGACTTCATGTGGATCAGGTGTTATAATTTAAACTTATGAACAGAAATTGAGTTTCCCCTATTTTCTTGGTGCAGACACTATCAAATTTAATCAAAATTTGTCCAGTAGGCAGTTTGGAAGATAAAACTGTACAAATGGTTTAGCCGTTGAACCTTCGTTTTGTGCACTTTGTGCAAAGAACACCCGTATTAGCAGATATTTTGTATTCATTGTGAAAATGAACGCGTTGTATACGTAACCAAGAGAAGAGACAGCAGTGATACTTGTGCCACTGTTGCCCGTTGCACTGTGATAGTGCCGCTCGTAAATATCATGAGGCAGGGGGGCGGAATAATCTCGGTGCGCGCGCGCGGGCGATCCTAATCTTCCGCGTTCTCACCACACAGCAAGACAGAGCGGGAGAGTCGAACCAAGATGATAGAGGGATCAGCCTATTGCGTCGCAACACTAAATTCCTGTGACTTTAAGTTCAAGACTTTCCGATAGCAAATATTAGTTGCTTCTTCCAAGTTCCTTCATCAGAAATAAAGCAAAGAGGGAGCTGAAGTGACTTGGAAATGTCTGTCTTATGAAGCAGTGAGTAAAGAGTCTCGATGTATCTTCTGATTTTCTCATCTTTTTCTCCCAAATTTATTTCTCTTATTTCTTGTCATCCTTTCTTACCACCTTTTTTCTTCAATTACCCTTTCTGGCTTTCTTCCTCTTCTCATTTCTTTCGCTCCACGTATCTTTTATTTCTACTTTTATTCTTCTTGTCCTTCTTTCATCCCACCTTTTTCCTGACCCTTTACTTTCCCATTTCTTCCTTTTATTTCTACCTTTTTCTTCTTCCTTGATTTTGTCATATTCATGTTCTCTTTCATTCTCACCCTCCGTTACTCCGTTCTTTATCATCATTTCTTTCAGCCTTTTATATATCTTTTTCATCTCACTCTTCCTTTGTTTCTGTTCTTTCTCTCCTCTTTTATTTCTTTACCCCAACCAATAATTCTCGTACAAAATCCTGATCTTTGCGCCCTTCCTACTTCCAGTGCTTCATGTGTGTGTGTGTGTGAGAGAGAGAGAGAGAGAAAAACCGTCGGTGTGTGTGCGAGAAGGAGACAAAGACAGGGATGTGTGACATCATGGCCGTCTTGCTCCCAGTTTGTAATTAAGGGGAGAAGGTCCCGCAGTTCACTGGACGTCCGCCACTGTTGGATTCTGATAAGGACCACGGTAACTGCAGTAGCAGAGGCGACGAGGCGACAGGCTAACATGAACGGTCGTCTGGGGAGCTCTCCCTCTTCTTGCTTTACACCCTTCCTCTCTCTATCTCTCTCTTTATCACCCCTTCTAACCCCTTCTATATTTTGTGATGCTGCTGCTGCTTTGCTTACTGTAATACGGTATTACTTCAGCCTGGTCATCACCGAGAAAGACGGCTTAAAAATGCACACGTACCGAGGAAATTCCAGCAACGTTTGCTTCAGTGTGTATGAAAAAATACGCATCGCGTGGAAAGCACTTTACTCCTGCGTAATCTCCGTTCCTTTATTAATAGGTGTAACCGTACACAGAGCTTAACGCTACAAGACAATGGTAAAGGATGTGTATGTAGATGAAGTTACTTCACAGAATAATCATCGACTTTGAAGATAGCTGTATTCTGGGATGTTGCATCGTGTAATCTGGCAGAAATTGACTGACGTTTCAGAGGTATACATTGTGTCTCAGTCATCGTTGGCCTTTGAAATCGTGAAGTATTGCATTTTATTTCAGGTACGGACTGAATTCTTAAATATTATTTAGACGGACTTCGGTTTGAAAGGGTTAAGATTAACAAATTACATGTTATAAATATTACAATGCGGTTAAGAAATGTCTTTAGTGTATTTAGCTTTTGTAGCAATGAATTTGTTTCTGCTGTAAAAGAATACCAAGGCCAATGAAAATGCAAAACTGCAGAGAACGCTTCAAAACCTATTAATGCGCAGATTTGTAAACTGTTTCTGGATCGAAGAGATGGGAGCAGATGCAAAAGCAGTCACCGTTTTAAATAACTCCAAATGCTTGGGCAGTTCCTTTCACCAAACATGGATGGTTAATGAGACTGCTCGCCTTTGCTTGTACATTTTCACTTTGCAATTAATTTGTCTGGAGTTTATTTTTTCCAATTAGCGATGATATCATTACCCCATTCATATCACTAGAGTACTTAAACCAAACATTAATACATACTTTATTTGGGTAGCCTTGTTTATACTATGGATGCAATTCTGCAACATATATGCATCAGTAAATAAACATTTTCAAGAAATCTAACTGCAACGACAGACAGGTCTTTTCATAACTGTGTAAGCCACACTTGGGAGGTTCCTTGCATCAGGATGAAGTACACTGAGATTTATGATTCGCGGTGGACACAGCCATCCAACCAGTTGATATCACTGTTATGGACAAACCTACTAGGTAACTAAATATATCGCTTCTTCATACAAAGTACATTATATCTTTGAGGATATGCCATTTCTCTTCTGCTGCTTGTCTCTTCTTGAAGATGACTGTCTTCTGGGTTGTAGTGCAAGAACCTCTGAAACGTCGGTAAGCTTCTACCAGACTACGGCGCTACAAACCAGAAGACGGCCACTTTCGGACTCACCACTCTGATAGCCTCAATTCCTACTTTTACCAGACTACATGGTGGAACAACAGCATAAAACACTCATCTTAATACTCACCGTGAGAATCCGAAGTCTCACTAAGGATCTGGCATTTTAACATTGTCAATTCAGAACCAGTTTCATCCATCTTGTACAATAACAACCTAATTTTTATATCTTAATATCATACACTCATCTCATTCTCGAGCTCAGACGTAGACCCCGCCTATTATAAAAATCCCCACCAAATGTTGTAATATATGTGAAATCACAATTATTAAAATAAATGGTCGATGGTCCATGACAGGGAGCATTCATCCAGTCGTCACACCCAGCAAAGAGTTCAACGTCTGAAAATGTTGACATCTGCATGGTGATAGGGCAGTAGCTTTGTTGGCAGCCATTAGAAAATATTATTTTAAAATATAAGTCAAGTAGAACGGATGGAAGTTGTCATCAGCTCATCAGGTCGGCTGCCACGTCTTGCAATTTAAATCCATCCTCTGGTGCACCCCGCTGTTCCAGACGCGGTGATGACAGAATCAGCACAGCGCCCGCGGCAGGAAGACAAGTGCGCGTGTTTTTATCTCCCAAGAGGTCTCTTCCCTTGGAGCTCTTAAGCCAAAATTTTGTATGCATTTCTTCTGATCATACGTGTCACATGCTAATCGCGTCAAATCGTCTTATTTTAACAACAGGCCAATTAGGTGATGAGTACAAATAGTGGTTCTTCTCATTATGTAATTTTCTCCATTCCTCTGCCGTGAGATCTTCATCCTCCCGTCTTACAATCGGAAGCATTCTTCTTTCACAAGAATTTCGTGTTTTAAACGCACTTCAGAGGAAAAGAATTCAACGGGATAAGAAGAAGATGGGACTCTGCATCTCCTAGAAGATTTTCCTACATCTCCTTTTCCTTTTGGACCATTTGTGTAAGCCGCTTTGGGCATCCCGTCTCCTTGCAGTCTCTGATTTAAATGCTGTTATGTAGTAAATTATGTGGCTTGCAGTCTTATTACAATTTTTTGTTTTAAATAAGCAACTAACAAATGGATAAGACAGAAAAGTAGATTTAGCACGCGCGGAGAAGGGAGGTTGCAAACACAAATTTTATGGATAAATCTAAACAAAAGCTGCCTCTGAAACAGTAGCATCTCTTAACACTATGCTGTGGGGATGTAAACTGACTCAGGACCGCATACAATGACGCTTCAATATCACCGATATTGAATACTGGCGTTCAGTTAATTGGGATTATTGGTTAGAACAAAAGCATGGGTGCTCTTCAGCGTGTTTCTGTGTTGAGCTATCCTGAGTACGTATAGACCTTACAATTTTGCCCACCCCTCACCCCAAAAGTCATTTAAAATGTCTAGCAAAAGATTTGGAAAGCTTGAAATTTTCCAATATGTCAACACTAATAAGAGTGGTTAGAATGTTGAATTCAGTAGTTGCTATTTACCTGGTCACTCAGTTAATTGCTTCCGTGGGTAATCTGCAATTTAGTCAAGTACTGATTAAATGAATGCGTCTATTTATAAATTAGTCACTCAGGCAGACACCTAGTCAAAAGGTTCAACGTTGTTCCAGTAGACTGTACAGTCATGAGTCACCATTTACACATTAAAATTTCTTCCCTCTGAAGAGAGCAGAAACACTTCAAGAGGTGATAAAATGCATTAACTAACTTTTCCTGTTAATCGACCTGGAAAGGCAGAGAACTGATAAAGTAGTGACGAATTAAACATCGCGTTTAATCGATCTGTAGGACGATCTCTCGGCAGTGATGCTGTGTGTACATGCATCTGCTGTCCATCACGCAGGAGGCAATGACTGACTAATAGCGTCAATATTTATACGAGAGGACAAGCTGATGTGGGAACTGCCGCAGTGGAGAAGCAGGGACACGAAGCGTTTGTCCCAGGGATCGCCAACCTTTCCTGGGTGAAAGGAAAACAGAAAATTTGAATCTACATCGAGCACCGTATAAATCTGCCGGAAAAAAGATGCCAATCGAAATTAATACATTACGACTGTTTTCTCGCATCTGTTGTACAAAATGATTCAGAGGAAACATCGCTTGGGTATGACAAAAAACGAATAATTAAAATAGTAATTTTTTTAAACTCCTAAAAAACGTTCTAGCGGGAATCCCAAAACCCTTCCAAGGGCACGGCCATGTGGTTGGCGGTATCTGATTTGTGAATTTTTCACGTGATAAAATTTCAACCAGCCCATCCATACCTTTTACGAAACATTTACTAAAGCGATAATTAGACGCAACCACTACTGACTGCAAGACACGCTCTGTGTTTTTTTACAAACCGAATGAAGTGAATGCATAATGGTGAAGTCACGTATCTCTAACCATACGAATTACGCTTTCTGAGACTAGGCCTGCAGATAACTCTTATGCATCGTCTAAGACATCTTTAAACGTTGTTTAAACGAACTATAAACGCAAAATTTGGAAGGACACTCCACCAATTTGCACTTTCACGGTACATTAATTATTGTCAGAACTACAGAAAACGAAGTTGTATTGGCTGTAAGTTATTTTCACACATTATTTCGATAATCGACATGGATTGAACGTACAGTGAGTCTATTTCTGTGTTTATTCCTGTATTTCAATCATTTTGCTGGGATCTGATATGAAAGGTCTAGCGTCGCTCTTTCGTATGTCGGTACTTAAACTTTACAGAAGGCTAAAATAGAATGCCATCAATTATCTAAAGTGTGCTTCGTGGTTCCAGCACTTAATATCTTCAGCTATGACCATAAACGTTATTTCAGATGCGCAACCCAGCAGCCACGACGAAAGAATGTGACTGTACACTGCATATGCAGCCCCTCGGTTCGAGCCGTCAGAAGTCAGTCGTGCGTGGCAAGCTGATTGTCAACTGTCGGCCACTCAACGCAACTATCTCGTGGTATTGTTTATTGTTCAGGCATTGAGATATTGATGGTCCATTCCTTTGGACACGATCTCTTTTCCTCTTTGAAATGTACCGTCGCCGACAGACAGGTTGTTGGGTTGTGTCGACTCTACCAAAATATACAAATAAAGATTTAATAGTTAGTATGTTCGTGATAGTAACGGGCACCGACAATGTTCAGCCTGTGACCACAAGTCGTTTTAAACAGATTGACAGCCATCCGTTACTCGTTGCTGCAGTAACTTTACCGACGTCTGAGGAACAACACGTCTCCAAATATGAGAGAAAAAGTTAATTTTCAGCAATATGATATTGAATTTGGGCGGAACATAAATTACACTTGAGACTTCACTTTCTCACGACGGCGAGTATAAAGATGGCTATCTTTTGGGATGTTGCGTCGTGAAGTCTGTGGAAGTCTTCACCGAATTTTAAGAAGAGCTTGCCGCCTCCATCATCAGGTCTCATTCGTCGCACTGTTTTGCGAACGACGACGTGGTGAGGGATGTCTATATTACCTCTTCACAGCAATGCAAGTAAACGCGACAGCACGAAAAGAAGTGTCACAGACAGACGGACAATTTGTGAGACTGTGTTAAGTTTGTATTGAATAGGCAGCGCAATGTTCCACTGTGTGAAGCTATAGGAGTTAAAAAGAGAAACTGCAATGCGTTGCAGCGGGTTGAGATAGGCGTTTCCGTGAACGCCATCTCAACAGCGAATCTGTCAGCGATATTCATGTCGGATTCTTCAGCCTCAGAAAGAAAGCGGTCCACAGGCTGCACCAAGCCTCAGGATTTAAGCCACTGCCATGCATTGACCTCTGCGCCCGTCTTGACGTGCCCGGACAAAAATCGAAATGTGTGCAGAACAATAGGGATAACTTACTTATACATAATCTATGTAATATATTTTGAAATATTATAATTTATTTTGTGTAAATAGATTTCATGAACAGTCGGAATAAAAACTGCCCTGTTCAAATGGGTTAACATTTGTTGTGGTAACTGAGGTTCTGACGGCGGCGAAAATGAAGATAACTTGTCTTCTGTTTTGTTACGCCACGAAGTGTTGCAAAAGTTTGCTAGGGCTCATCGCCCTCATGATGGAGGCAGCATAAAGAATCAGATATTATTTAACTAGCTTAGCGACTACTAGTTTCTCAATAAATCTGTTACATGTAATTAACGTAGTACCTGTATTTTGATTAGCTTTGTAACATTTTATGTTTATCTTTTGTATGAACGTTACTATCCTACCAGTGGAGTATGACAAATATCAAAAATTGTATTTCCATATTTTCCCTTTCGTTAATTTCATCTTATTAATAAGTACATAACAAAACCTTTGATTTTCCTAGAAACGACAATCACACACACGGAACACGTTCTGTCAAAACAAAATTCCCTGGCAAATAATCGCAATAATTTCGCGTGTCCACTCCGACGCGACGTTTCGTTTTTCCATCGCTCCACACGCGATACTGGGACAGATACCTACGAATATATAGACACTGCAAATATGCGATAAGCAGAGGCCACACCCTCACTCACAAGCTAGACCTATATTCATAAAAATCCACTGTAAAACACAGAGGACGAGAGTGGAGCTGAAAATGACCTAATCCTTTCATATCTCCGCATGACGCTTGAGGCATGTAGGCGTCCAGGGCAATCGAACATTAACGTCAGCCTTGTACCAAAATTACGACTCCCTTGTCGATTGCGAGCAAAATTTTGACGTCGGGAAAACCAAACTTCGGATCTTTCCTAGTAGCACAGCGAGAGGAAAGGAGGGTGGGAAGGATGTTGTTTGGATCTGTGGAATGATCGTATGGAATAATGGCTTGTCTAAACTAACGGATAGCTTGTTATCTATACATACATAGTGTGGAGCGTTACGTATCGGAAGAACTACAAGGATGACACGGAAGACAATTTGGTACTGGAGGAAGTGGGGCAACAGAAACTTCCTCACTTCGTGGGATTCTGCACCCGAACTGCTTCGAACTCCGTACGATGTTACGAGGCACGAATACTGCGGGCGTTGTATGTAAGAAAAGAAAAGCACGAAACAGAGGAGGAAAGAATGAGAGAAAGTACAAATCAATGAAGATGGAAACAATAACAGGAAGAAAGGAAGAACACAAGTAAAAAAAATAATAATAATTTACGTGGTTCTCATACAAACATAACTCAGTGGAGCTAAAGTTGCGCAATTTTTACGTGCATCGCCACCGGACAGAGGCAGTAGTCAGCTTCACGTTTCGGCCGATTTACCTCTAGAGCCCTCCCTGAAATCATCATATCTCATCCTAAAGCAGCTTCCCCCCCCTCCATATTATCGTCAACATTTTGAAATATCTCCCATTGCTGGTCTCCCAGGATTAATGTCAAGATTCTAAAAACACGACGGAATGCAATAAAATCCAGCTAACATTTTCTTCTTTGCGCCACTTTTCATCGCTTTACCTTCTCTACTCAGAACGCATTAACTTCTCTTCAAATTACCTGAACTAGGTGGACGAGTGGGTACTGCCTCGGAAGCTTGATAGTCGAAAATTTCTCTCCCCCCCATTAAATGTAATGTATCTGATTGTTCTCCCTCCAGTTCCTCTATTCTCTTTCATGCATTCATTCATTCATCTCGACTTCAAATGGTTAAATAACCCAACAATTAGTTACCCATCCCTCTCACCTGCGGTGAATGCGGTTCGGAGTTCAGCACTCCATCGTATTAGAACGACCACGCTCTCAAATCCTGATCAGAAGTTAGGCCACAAGCTTATCCATAATCTCCTGCAGTCCTTCCAAGGAAATGCATGGATAGGACTTCACGTTGAGCCTGCATCTTTCCACATCGTTTACAAGTAATTTACAACAATTTTACTTCCAAAATGCTGCGTGTAAAACAATTGAAAAGTATGATTTGAGGTTTATCGGTGAGTATGACGATTTCTGTCTTCTGGGTTGTTGCGCTATGTAGTCTGGTAGATGTTTACCAACGTTTCAGAGGTCATACTGCCTCCGTCATCAGGGCGATTCTTAGTATGACGATTTCTGTCTTCTGGGTTGTTGCGCTGTGTAGTCTGGTAGATGTTTACCAACGTTTCAGAGGTCATACTGCCTCCGTCATCAGGGCGATTCTTAGTATGACGATTTCTGTCTTCTGGGTTGTTGCGCTGTGTAGTCTGGTAGATGTTTACCAACGGTTGGTGCGCTGTGTAGTCTGGTAGAAGTTTATCGACGTTTCAGAGGTCATACTGCCTCAATCATCAGGGCGATGAGTATGAAGATTTCTGTCTTCTGGGTTGTTGCACCGATAGTCTGGTCGATGTTAACCAACGTTTCAGAGGTCATACTGCCTCCATCATCAGGGCGATGAGTATGAAGATTTCTGCCGTCTGGGTTGTTGCGCTGTGTAGTCTGGCAGATGTTTACCAACGTTTCAGAGGTCATACTGCCTCCGTCATCAGGGCGATTGAATCGAATTGAATTGAAACGTTGGTAAACATCTACCATACTACACAGCGCAACAACCCAGAAGACAGAAATCTTCAATTGAAAAGTGTCGTTAATAATAGAAGAATCAACAAACTAGCTATACAGTCCAGGAACCGTCATTATCCAGACTAAGAAGAAAGATGGCTGTTTGGTAGGATGGAATGCGATAAATAGATTTATGATCCTTGTTTGAGTGAGCATTTAATTTAAATATCGCCAGCTCAAAATGAGTGAGCCGCCGATGTTGTGGATGACGTATGGCATGCGGTGGGAGCAGTGGGCAGGTTGTTACGGGCAGGAAACAGACCCGGACGAATGGACAGTGACCAAGTCAGGTCGGGGGAAGAGAGATTCACCCGGGACCAGGGCAAGAGTGTAACAAAAAACAGTCACGGTCACTTCTCATTAATCGCCGGCTCCCATAGGCTGTACCACCTGAACGTCACTGACTGATTCACTAACCATGTAACTAACTATGCATCTTATGAGCTAAAGACGCAGCTAAGTAAATAAGTAAGTGAGTCACTGAAATAAAACTTAATTCAACTAAAACCTATTTTTGCCGAAGAATGTTTCTGGTCCCAACAATATAGAGCATAAAACAACTTAAAAGTACTTAAATAATTTGATACTGCGTAAAGCGAAAATGGATGTGAAGCAGTAAAATATAATTAAATATAATCTCGTTCAGTATTTAGGCATTGACTTCTCTGTTATTCGGTACTGTGCCTCATAGAATGTGTATATGAGTATATTCCTGCCACAATTAGGAACGTGTTGATTAAGGCCGTCAGGAACATGTGCACTAAAGTCTTAATTAAGTAGCAGGAAGATGAAACAAAGGAGAAAGATTAAATTTATATATATATATATATATGTGTGTGTGTGTGTGTGTGTGTGTGTGTGTGTGTGTGTGTGTGTGTGTGTGTGTGTGTGTGTGTGTGTGTGTGTGTGTGTG
>NW_019060165.1:410391-448703 GCF_000696155.1 Zootermopsis nevadensis | reverse complement strand
TGTGTGTGTGTGTGTGTGTGTGTGTGGATGAAACAAAGAAGGAAATGCAATGCAAAAGAAGAAAAAATACATCTGAACATACGTACTGCTAAGAATCTGTGCATCGTGCATATGTAGCATAAACGTGTGTCTCCTGGTTTGGATCATACAGAGTCCTACACAGAACACGGCTGCCACGCAAAATGTTCTTTGTATAGAAGTGAGTAGTCTGTGAAATTGTCTCATATTCGCGTCCCCTGACTTTCTGCCATGAGCAAGTCTTCCTTAACGCAATAGGCGCCTCGAACGTGCTACAAAAGCCGTTGTTGCCGGCAGAATGCGGGCTGTCGCCACATGACGTTGAGCTAGGAACGGGCCGCCCGTGGTACGCCACGGTGGTTTACCTCTCTGCTAGCTGTTCAACAGTCGGTACGTCATCATGGCCGTCTAGATGTTATTTATGCATATTGTGTGTTGCGTGGGCTATCGGCGGCAGTTCAGATATATCGAGACTGGGTTTGCTAAATACACAGAAGCCTCTTTGTGGCGGTGGAGGATAAGCTCCCACGAAATCTGACATGCATGTTATGTATTCCCTCTATTTTCAAAAGAGCAGTTGATTTCATTACCATCTTGTTAAAAGCAGATTAGACATGCCACAATTTTTAAACTCATTTTAACCCTACATTCCTCCCTCCAAAGTTTATGTTTTACATGGAATTCCAATTATTTTCTGGTTATTATACACGCACCAGATTAATTTTTCTGCTGTATACATTTCACGTGTTTTATGAGCGTTGCATAATTGGTAATTAAACTCAATGAACACATAAACCTTTATGTTTAACTACAAAGCGTCTCGCAACAAGCTCTCTTGCATCCTGAAGTGGATTCTTTTATTAACATTCTATCCCCTTTACGCGATCAAATGCACCGTGTTAATCAGACAAATCTAGGCCTACGAATTTAAAGGAAACAAAACTGTGCATGGATAATTACTGAGACTTTGTATTACAGACACTGAATGAGTGATCTGAAGATCAAGAGGACAATGAGGGCGAATCAAAATTACTAGTGTTGTAGGACACGATCTGGTATCACAATTTTCTGTTGATACTCAGCAAAGACATTATACCAATTATAATTCATATAAAATGTTTAACAGAGGCAAAAATGAAAGAAATGAAATGAAATTAACATTTAACAATGACTATGCCAGGATCGATTATATAGACGTTAAAATATCATTAAAATGCCAATGCCATTACATCTATTCTCCGTATCTGACACGCCTCCAAGACTGATAATTAGAATAAGTTGAAAAATAATATAGATATAACAAATAAAAATGACATTATCCACCTTAAAGCAAAGTGAAAGCCCAAGAATACGACAGAAACGGAATTCTGATATCGGAACAGGCATTAAGATAAATAATCTTAAAAAAATTAAATAACTTACTTTACATGAACACGCATGCCATAACAGAATTCAGAATAGTTTATCTTCTCTTTTCGAAAATGAAACAAAGTGTTCCACAAAGTTCTACATTAATTGTACTAACATCGCTGTCATATCAGAACTTCCTACGGGTGTAATGTTTATTGTTTATGGTTTCGTGTAGCAATATCTAGAAACGTGATGTTCATACCACACTTTACTAAAAGCCATCTATTAGTACAAAAGTCCATAGTCTTTGAAAGTCGAACGGACATAATGATGCTATAATGACTTAAAAGTAAGGAAAGTCAATCAGGAACACCAATTTCTTTAACCAAGCTACTAAGACATGCGGAAGATCCTTCAGAGTACGGAGATCAGATCCCACCACATTTAAATTACACAGATAACTTTCCAAAGTTCAGGGAACAGCTGGTCTTTATTACGGAAATCAAACTAATCACGTAAATTCAATCTGTAGCTAAATTACTGATTTCTTGGAAGTTAAAATAAATAATACACACATTTAGTAAAGAATTTGAGTGTGTGATCACATACGTCATGCTGCTTGTTCAATACGACTTGTATCACTAGACTGTGTGACACAGAAATGTAACTTCGACCATAATGCGATATAATTAATAGGCACGTGGCAGTACGTCAACCGAGACTTCAGGGCTGCCCCGAAAAGACGCCGCAAACCCTGCGAGGCTGCAGAGTGTCACACTCCTCGATATGCGTCGTCCAACGTAAATTAATGTATTCTGCATTTATTTATTTATTTTATTTTCTGTTCTTAAAATACAAATATTACGATGGACCATGTGCATTGTGCGAGGCATCTTTGCTGCACACAATTTTTCGGGAGATGAAAGAACAAAACGAGATTAAAGAGGAAGACAAACAAGAAGACTTTTGTAGAAAATATGAGGCGGAATAGGAGACTAAAAATAAATATCAATCTGCAACAAGAATAAATTGGCGAATGAGCAGAAAACATAAAGAGAAAGAATAAAAGATGGTGATAATGATGTAAGGAATAGGGATGAAGGAAACGTAAAGGAGAAATAATTTAAATATCTGTTTCTAAGAAAATTCTTCGAACGACTGCTTGGGTCTGAAGTGTTAGAGTAAATGAATGCATAAGACGGTTAAAGAAACAGGTGTAAGTCAGAGGTTACCGACCCCTGAGTGATATGCAAGTAATTCTCTAATTTAGCAAGGAGACGCCAGTCTCTGCGTCACGATAACTACATCGGCGTGACAGCTGCGCACACAGAGTGACGTCTGGCTGCCGTAATATGGACAAAGTTAAGATAGCTGGCGCTGTCGCTGCTACCGAGAAGACAAACTGATGGCTGCTGTCAGGTTTGCGGTAAAGGAAGATGGCTTCAATGATCTTTAGCTACAGGGTGCTCTGTAAGCCTGTGCATTACACCACACAGATTTGAGTTCTTGAAGTATTCTCTTTGTCAGGACAAAAATAACTACCTGAAGATTGCTGTTCGGTTTGTCTTTATTTTAGATAAATAAAATTGTTCATTACGCTTTCTCTGTATAGTACTTGAATTTTTGTATACGGCGCTTATGATTTTGGACAGAACGAACGATGGAATCGTGGGTTATAATCGCATTCTGGCTGAAGAATTGTATTCGCATTTTTCTTTGTAATGGTGTAATTGTCTTTGAGGCCTTACGGTGGTTCCCTGTCGAAAGAACCCTGTTAAACTTCTGAAGTGTCAAGTTCATCAGAATTAACTCTGATGTTAAATATGCCAGAAGACATGATCCTTGAGAGACGAAAAATAAGAACAAGTGGAAATATGAGTAGAACATACAGAATAAGTATGAAAAGTCACACACGAAGACGGAGCTGTGAAAGGTAACAAATTAGTTTTATGACCAACTGCATTCAACACTGTCTTCAACATAGAAACACCAAGTTCATAAATGTAATCTGTGAATGTGTGTGGTCCCTGGATTCGAACCCAAATCCGTTGTATATTAAGCTGGTGTTGTACCACGCCCAGAAGCTCTTAGTTCGTACACTGTTATAATTGACTTCGTGACCAGCTGTGTAACTTCTACGTACCTGCTCTTAAAATAGTAATTTTAAACGGCTAGAGCCACCGTACTGATAAATCTTTTCCATGCTGTAAGTTCTTCCTTTTTTTTTTAATGTGCGCGTTACCAGTAGGTACCGTCCAGCGGTCGGACCGGCCCACTGAGGAGTGTCTGGGAACAAAACTTCCATCCCGTCACTTTTGGGCCCATAAATCCACGACTTGTCTACAGCAAAGAAACGCCCTGCGATTTAACATCCACGTGATGAATAACAAGAGGCAGTTCTAATGCCGTAACTTAGCCATAGCGTTCGCGGCTTAAATTCCTTTATGTCTTCTACTGTTTCAGGTGCACAAAACTTTCACGAACGTCCACGACATCCTACTATTAATACTTCCTTCTCATTCGTTCATTCGCACATACGGGGTAGATCACTATCATCTTGAATGTTGGGCCATGTAGTATGGTATAAACTAACCGACGTTTCAGAGATGCTCAGGGCAGGCACAGATGATGAAGGCAGTAAGTACCTCTGAAAAATCGGCAACTTTCTGACAGATGATACGGCTAATCTATCTAAACATCTGAGCTGATAACTCCTTGCACAAAGCACTAGTACTAATGATATGCCCTGAGCAATGTTAAACAGAACAAGTCGAACGAAGGTTCCGGTATTGGGGGCGGATCACCCTGCAGACGATGGACAAGTATAACTCTGTTTGAGGGGGTGTACAGACACGCAATGGACTGGCAGGTGGGATGGCACTGCCGTGTTTTATAACCGACCAAGTCTGTAATTAGCGGCCAATAAATTAGTACATAAGACAGCACTCCCCCACTACCTGAGCATATCTCACTGCAGATGACAAGAGTTTTAAATTAGATTTCGATGTATCCAATCCCGTATCGTACATCAGCCTTCCTATGTACCTGTGCCTGACACGCCATTGTGAATGAGAAACTATCCAATATGTGCCATATTTAACCTACGAGATTTCACGAACGATGCTTTCTCTGTTGTTTTTTTTTTACGTATTAGCCAAATATTTTATATGATGGGTGTGTAATTTCAAGTTCTGCTGGGTGCTTTAGAATCTCGTTATGAACGTGTTCAATTTGCTTTATATCCAGATCAACTAATCTTACGTGTGTTATAGACATTTAAATATTTTCCTAGGAAATAAATTCACAGACAAGAACCAGTTGTGACGGGAAGGAGGAACAGATAAGGCGGCCCATTAATTACCATATGACACAACGCAAATCATGTTTTAAAAAGTAATAACTAAAATTAATTTCAACAGTTTGTCATGTTTAATAAGTAAATTGCTGTATGAATATATAATTTCGTTATTATATATCAGGAATATTGCATATAATATCGTTAACAGAAGAAAAGTAGCAAATACTTTTCATTAGATAAAGGACCGAGGAACTTCATAAATACACGACTTATAACGGTTAATAAACCTACAAGGAGTAATTTAAATCTTTCCACGCGAGCTGAGAACTCCTTATCAGTCCTTCCAGTTGTCTGTCCCGTTAGAGATCCTGGAGTGGCAGGCATGCGCCCATGTGACACAGTTTGCGTTTTATTTAATAGAGGATTCTAATGCTCTGTCCTGTCACAACACCAGATCATACCAAAATCTTTCAAAAATATACAGCTCCATGGTAAATGTCCCTCCCACCAAATCTATAACCGAAATTTTATTCCATAATAACGCAAACCCCGTAAATACTGCTAACCACTTCAACAAACACTACAAAAGCAAGGCAGTTATCCTCACAGAGACACAGACTCCTGCCTTGTAGGCCTATAAAGCAACTTAGCAGTTTCAGAGAGTGAAGTCAAGGCTCTAAATCCTTCCATCTTTTGACACTTGAAGCTATTCGTCGGATATCAACTGTATACATCAAACGTTACCACATAAATATAGGAAAAGTTTTGCTTTGAATGATAACCAGTTTCTAGAGAGTTATAAGATTAAATACGGCAAGAAAGGAATAAAAATCACTTTGGATGCTAAATTCGCTAGGCCACTGCACAGTTGTATAATCTGTGGTCAATGTGGCTGCTGTATGCAGTATATTTGATAATACAGACCTTCAAGAACAGATGTGAGAGTTTTTAAAACACATGGCAGTGTTTAAAGAGGAATTTCCATTGATTTCCTTTGACTTGGAGATGAATGGAGTTGGTTTTTAGACCTTAGTGTGCAGTACAAGCCAACAATAGTCCTGGCACGGCTGCACTTGACCTGTCCACTTATCCTACGGAGCATCATCAGGTTAGGAATTGACCTGATATCACAGATAGGCCCCTCGCGACTCGGTGACGAGGAAAATTGCCTGCTTATTCGCCGAGGTGGCCGGGAGCTTGTTCGTCCGCTACGAAGGACACTGCTTTTGTACGCGGAAGAGACAGCGAGGGACGTAGTGTCTTCCTATACTGAAGAATGCCCCAGTGCAGAAAATTTATAATTAGTTGTTGACAGACTATTTCGACGGCAATACACACAGAGTTTGCTCAAAGTTGAGGGGATCTGGACTTTGAGTCACACAAAACCGCTTCCATACCACAGGGCATAAATTAGTGCTGAAATATATTTATTGTAAAATTTCACGAGATCATACGATTAACAGATGTTAATTAGGTTCGGTTGAATGATGTAATGTTACCAGTGACTACTATCAAACGACTATCACAGAACACGCCAGTACAGAAGAATATAGTACATTGGATTTAAATTATTTAGAGACACTACTAATTTCAGTCAACCTTGACCATCTGAGCAACTATAAGCTCTTCTGGCGAGGCTGTGCTGTATGTACCTAACTTAGGATAGTCTCTCCTCTTGAAGATGAATGTCTTCAGGGTTGTTGCATCCCATGGTCTCATAGAAGATTACTGACATTTCAGAGATGCTTGCTGCGGTCGCCCTGATGATGACAGCATACGTCCCAAAGACGTCTGTAGATTTCTACCAAACTACTCGGCGCAAAAACCCAGAAGTCAGTAATCTTTATTCTCGCTGCCGGGAGAACATCAGATCTCAAAGTCTCTCTTACTTCTACACTACGTGAAATCGCCTCCTGCTTTAAGATCCACTGTTTCTGCAGTGGAAACTGAAGGCATCGGTGTGTGAAGGGTGGGACCCACTTTATGGTCAGCAGTCACATGAGATGAGAAGAAGAGGCGAGGGCGGGAACGGGGGTTGCATGGCGACACATCAATAGAAAGGGCGCTTGTTGTAGTGTCCTTCTGCGAGATTGGATTTTGTTGAGATGGAGCGAAGTGCTTGGCGCATACACACGGCGCGTCAAGGATCCGCAACTTACTTCATTAGATACCGGAGCATAATTACAAGGGCACCACGGCGTATTTTATACACACAGCTTGCTGGGATAGATGACGCTCCTTACAGACAGGCCATGGCAAAATAATCAACTTACCCTTCTGATATATCAATTGAGTAATTTATTTCCTACCTAGCTGAGTAACCTAACTAGCTTCATAAGCAACAATTTATATAATTAAGAAACTGACCCAATAGTTACACAGCTGACTGGCTTACTGAATTATTATCTACGTAAGTAACTAATTCATTTATTGACGCACTGGATAGATTTGTAAATGAATAACTATAATAGCTTATAACTAACCAGATACATATTTACCTAAGTAACGTGTTGCATTAATGAACCGTTTCCAAATAAGTAAATTGATTTACTTAAGCACCAGCTAGGAAGCTAAGTAAACATTTCGTTACCTAACTCAGTAATTATCCAGCTATCCAACTCACTATCTAACTAATAACACAATAAAACAATTAATACTTACTAACAATAAACTATTTTGGTGTTTTATTTAAGACACGAGACTGCGTAAACCGATCCCACGGTCCACAGGCTACAAATCACAGTCACTCTACTCTCAGCATTATTTCAATTCCTGTACTGCTCCATAAGTGGAACTCATTTGTTCAGGAAAACGATTTACATGTTCCTGAATCAATCATCTAATGGGCAATCCAGAGGGAATTACTTGTCCGCTCCGTGTGCCATCTACCGGCGGGTAAATGAAGCGAGGTGTCATCAGAACGTGACAGATTGATGCGATATGCCAGTGTGTCGAGTCCGGGATTAGCGGAGCGCTTGAATCCGTCAACCCCCTCCCCTCCCTCCTCCCCAAATATACGTACCCAGTGACATGCATCAAAGTAGTCACATCTCATCACGTCACGTTTCTGCGTGTATGTGTACAGTCGCTTGCCGACTCTAAGGGCACCCCGCACAAAGATAAAGTTTTCCCTGCTGGTTTAAGCACTTTGGCATGCAGACGTATGAAGAAGTGGAGTTATAGCTCCACACGTTCGTAACATCGGCACTGGAAGGAAAGTAACGAAGACGAGACCAACAAATAGAACTCAATGTCAGAATCCTCACTCACAACAGTCAACTTTGTAATGTGTCCGGATATGAAGGAAGATGTTCCTCTCTCTTTCTCGGTTTAGGAGTTTAGGACCTCCGGACACAAGGATGCGAGGACCGTGGATAAATAAACATTTAACTATTTACCTAATTATTCGGTAAAGAACCGGACTGTTATCTCACTAAAACTGTGCTTCTTAATCACAGTTAATAAGCCAAGACTTTTCTTCAGTTTACAAGATTTGCCTAGACATATACTGAGGGAAATGATGATAAACTCGTAATTCTGAATAACGTAGGCCATGCAGTTTTTAGGGTGTAAAGCTGATAAATTTGACCAAATAAAGGTGATGTGAAAGTGCTCGGCTGAAGAAAGGCGTTAAATCCTTGTACGAAAATCGCCCATAGTCACAACACGAACTGAAACGCCACTGCTTCTGGTCCTGTCTGCGTGTAATACTTCTCGAAACAAAAGACACCAACCCCTGTGTTTGTTAAAGACACGAACAGTAGAAGGACACAGTACTAGAACGGGACTGTGTGGAGTCTTCCTCTACTTCTTCAGCTCTTTATAAATTTTCAGTTGTTCCTTATTCTTCGCCCAATTTTCTTCTTCATTCTGTTCTTCGTCGTCTATCCTCGTGCTTTCTCTTGATCTTTCACGGATGAAGAACTGTGATATGTCAGGACTCCGAAGGATAAGAATCAGAGGTTGTGGGTCAAGAGGCGGACGAGTTAGTTATTGCATTTGCCGACAGATGACACAGGTACGAAAGAACATCGACCCAGGCAGCGCTCATTCGCACTGACATTAAGCTTCAACAGTTGATATTGCACGTAAATATGATGGGAACTGGCCTTTTCTTGAAAAATCTGAGTTAAAAATTAAAATATAGTTCTACTGAAAATTAAACTATGGGTGTTACACAAAGATTATAATATTTACAGTAGGTTGGGGAATGTACGCAGAACATTTCAGTACTACTAAAAGAAGAAGAAGAAGCACATTCCCAGAAGACGCCCTTCTTTATACTTGTCTTTGTGAAAACCTAAAATTTCTCAAATGGAAGCTTTCATTTTATTTCTCCTGATCTGATTTATACATGCATCCAGTAATTGTTTCATAAAAACTATTTAAGCCGCATAAATTAACGTGTTACATCTATTACTTGAACAATTCATACACTTGTACGTTTCGGCAGATACAATTATAACCTGGCAAAACATTAGTCCTGTGTACGTTGCAGCGATCTGTCTGAACGTCCGAGGTCTTGGTCAGTCAACGTGAAAGCGTTAATCGACTTGTAAATTGTCACATTTTTATAGGACACACCGAGTACTTTCGATTCGGATCTGTCGTCATATCTGAAACACAGCATCGCATCAGTAATTGCAGGTGACATCGCATTATATCCATTCAATAGTAAAGTAATTTGTCCCGTTTATGACATATCTGTGAAGCTCAGTTCATAATAGATTTATCTATCTTTTTTATTTCTAGACTCATTTGATAGCTTACTGCACTTTGCATAGGCGACTTTATTGTACTCAACAGCGCACTCAGTTAATACACCAATAAACGGCATTCTATTCTATTCTTTGGATTATTCAAACTTTATCCTTATTTTTAAAGAGGCGATCGTCTTGAAAGCTATTTTACCCTCACTATCCTAAATAAGACGTTTACTACGGTTCATATGAGTTACAGCTGTGCCCGTCTGTCCGTTCAATTCGACATCATAATTTTACATTAATTATGGGTTTCAGAATAGTGTAATACGGGGACTTTTTATTTAAAAAATGTTATAGAAATATCAAAATTGAAAAAATTGTTCCCATTTTTATTGCGGCCATCTAGTTTGTGACGTCATACACCTGATACGTTGCTCCAAAACGTTCCCACCCACCTAGAAGAAGACCACAAATTTTCACATAGGCGAAAACCTAAAATCTCACTCCGTTTCCATGTACTACGAAAAGGAAAGAACTTAAAGTAATGAAGGTTCATATAAGCACAAAGGTTACGTGAATATTTCAGTATTATTGACAAAAATTAACTAATATTCGTGAGCCTCGGCTTGGCGGTCAAATTGATCATTTTTAGGAATACTAACATGGCAACCGCAGAAACTAGTAGGGATCAACAGAAGCACAGATTAATTTAGAATCATGACATTTTGTTTAACTATAAACAATCAAAAATCCGCAGATGTTACTGAAGTAGTAATGTAATAAGTCTGATCACTACAGATCTAAAGAATTCACTAATTATCGTCTAATTTTGTCATTTAGCCTGCTACGAATAATTTAACCGCTATTTCTTCAGTCTGGGCTTAAAACACAGAAACTTTTGATTAATGACTACGTCACTTCTACTAAACATAACAAAGATTAAATAAGGGGAAAAAATGAACAAAATGATATAATAAGAAGCCTCACTGTGTATAAACTTCACATAGTATTCTTTTTAATCTCTTTGTGGTTTTTTTTTAAAGTGCTGGTACCATTTTTACGTAAACCGGAGCGTACAGATGATTGCACTGTCCAATCCTCTTTTATTTAAATCAGTGCTGGTTGCAGTAGCAGCAGGGTGTTTTATCAGTTTGGCCTACGTGGGTAACGGATGGACAACTATTGTCCTATTAGTTTAGCGTTTTCAGTCGCTGCCCACTCCGACGTGTGCAGATAGGCTAGACCAAAGCATTATTACGACTACACCACGGCCAGCAACAGGTCCTGTGATGCAGTTTAATGAGCGGTACTGCAGAGGAGGAGGGGGGGAGGCTGAATTCATCAAAGTCCGTAACATCAGTTAGGAATGTCATCAAGGCAGCGGGGATCGAATGTGGGAAGAGACAGAAATATCAGACCCACAGAGAATGGCGGTGTGGCTACACGCACACTACAGACAGCGCGCCGAGATTATTTCCAACACTTAAAGAGAATCACCTGAAGATGACCGATTAAAGTCGAAATATGTAGTGAATCTTAATAAACATTCAGACTGTAATAAAAATTGATGTGTCAACCAAACACTGAAATTATATTTTCTTACGCAGACATTCTGATTTATATTAGAACTAAACATTGCATTATTCTGCTGAGCTTAATCTGTTATAACGATGTATATTATTGTAAAAAATGGAGTGACACATTTACTTATTGATGCAGACCCGTATTTACTACAAATCTGCTCTGAAACTAACAGCACAAACAGATACCACAATAAAAACGTAGACAATTATTTTATTTGTGTTTTGTTAACTATTTATCATGTTAAAAATACTTCAAGTGAAGTTAAACAAATAAGTACCTAAATAAATAAATGAATTTTGATATGAGGTACAACAACAGCTATGATAGTAGATTGGTACATCCCAAATTTAATTCCCTCGTCAATGTTCAGTATAGACACACATTAGGCCTGCCAAACTCGATCAAAATCGGTCAAGCAGTTTCATAAATAAAACATACGGACAGACATGACCTCTGTATTATGGGTACATCTAGTGAACTTTCGTATTAAAAAGGCATGACAGTTTTCAAATGTTGAGGACAATCTACTTCTTCCATCTTTCCGACTATTGTAAAACATCTTATCACGTCTTCAACTGGTACTATCAAGGCGATTAAATCATGGGAAAATATTTAACCACGATGCCTACCTTCATGCTCACCGCATCAAATCCTATATATTTAATCAATGCTAACTGAAAGAGAGTACTGGCTTGTTAGCAAATTTACAAAAACCATTAAAATTCGTACGAAAGGCAAAGTTTTTGTAAACTTTGACCGTGAGTGGGTAAATTAAAGAGTGAACAATTTAGTTGTTAAAGGAGACTGATAGAATGGATTAAAGTGGTTTGTCATGCGTGTGAACAGTCTGCTGGGGGACAGAGCAGGGATAGGATACGAAGTTTTGTAGCACGCACATGTGCGTAATACTCCATTAGATTGACTAAAAAAATGATTCAAAGGAGTGCGTAATTTAGACAACAAACGTGTCACTTGTTTGAACCCGTTGGCTCCTAATAGGTTTCATTGTGTCCATACGTAGGGGCAATTTAACAAGAATGAGTCCTGATTTACGTATAAGATTGGTTATTCATTTGTTTACATGTTTGAAGTGAAAACAGTTTACTGAACGACGGACTATTGAAAGGCTTGCGATATCTTTCGTGAGTTCAGACCAAATGACAACATTAAAAGAAATAACTTATAAAGACCCCATCTGTACTTTATTGAATTTAATGCAAAAGAAATTAGTTGAATTAAATGTCCTCTTATACACTGGAAGTACTAAAATACAGTGGGAAATGGTTATGTTAAACAGTAGGTTCGTTCCTAACCTAACGGATCGTAGATAATTACATTTATCTTTCTTTATTTAACACAATAAAATGTGCTGCTAAAATACACTTACGTTGATTGTTACCTGTTAAAGTTATTAGGAAAATCATACACACATACAATTTTGGCATACGTCCTCAGAATGAACTGCAGTCGATACCTGGAACACGCTGTGTGTGGCAACGCATTCCTCCTACCAGACTCCAACCGCGTGGTGTTCGAAACCTTCACACACACACAGTGGTCCCTCTTGCAATGTTTATTGGTGATAATTTGAAGGCTTCAACGTTTATAAATGTGAATGTGTGTAATTATATTCATAATTCTCAGTAGGCCCTCACCCGCGCGCAAATTCCTGATATGGATGCAAATTAGAAGCTCAACAGCCAGCAGGAGCAGCAATGGATATAGAACTGCTGTGGTAGCACTGCTTCTGACGGCAGGGTGTGATGGACACTCTGTTCCACCGCAAGTAAGACACTTCCATCTGTCATTCCAACTCAGATACTTCGGCTCCAGTATAATGTCATTGTCGCCTACGAGGATCTGATGGTTTTAGATATGTTAGGAACTATGCAACACGAAATTTAAGGTTTCTGGAAAATAAAGTAGGAATCTAACATGTTTCAACCCGTTGGCATTCGACTACACTTTATCTAATTATAATCTAATACCTATATAAATTTAATTAAAAGTTTTAAAAATAATTCCATGTATAGGTAACAACATCTGTTTTTCAACTAGTAACGTATTTTAACTTCCTCCGGTGACTAAATAGTCACAGAAGTAGCATCGTGCGCGGATGGACAGACGTCTGGCACCGTCAAGCGATGTCTGTTCAGACATTCATGTGTGGAGCTAGAACTTTGTTTTTAACAAATAAAATACTATTATTAATATAAAACAAAGCAATATCCGACCTGCAGAATAGTAGGATTTAAGACGATTGAAAAAGAATGGTGACGAATGTACTAAATAGACAAGCCCTTGGAATATTTTAGCTTACAGATATCTAGACATATCTACAGAATACAGAATTCTTAAACAGACTCAGTATTGCATGCGAATACGTTCATTACAGAGCTCCACTTGTTCTGTTCGGTCTAGGTTCCTTTTTACTGAGTAACATACGAATCTTGGAACGTGGTTATACGTCTGAATGTTGTTTATGTGAACGTGACGAAACCAGGGGAGGAGCGAGATGCAATTCGATGATCACAAGAACACATGGCTCTCTGTTATAACATCAGATGTCACTGCTGATCCCACTGATACATACGTTTTAAAGACGATGCTAACGAACTAACACTGCTAATCTCCTCCCCTTAACTGAGTCTACATTATAACTAGAAGTCGGTGGCAGATTCCAATCTCTACTCACGTACAGCAAGCAGGATTTGTTCCAATAAAGACAATGCAAAAGGAAGACCATTAACAGGCATTTTGTAATCTGACCACAGTATATAACACAGACTGTCTGGTGCACAGGACAGCAACTGATTCATTACAGCGCAATTATATTGAGCATTGCCTGAGATAAGTTTAATATACACGACGTTTCGGGAGCTGGCTGTAGTCCCGTATTCAGATGTTTCGTTGTCATTATACACTATTTTCATTGATACTGATAACAACTGGTATTCGAACAGAAGACAGAAATTTCATCCCACGCAGTACACCACAGACTCTACCCAAATATCTACGAGCATAAAATAAATTATCTGCAGACGGGAGTCTGCAACTATTATTTTCACTTAGGTTCCTTTCCTGAACTCTCACACTTCCCTTTTTACTTTCCTACTCTTTCTGCGTCTATCTTTATTTCTTTGTTGTTGAATATTCTTAAGATACACCCACTTGGACAATAAACTGTTAAAAGTTTAATGTAAAATATTATTTGAAGTCATTTGTAGCACTGATCTTCTGGATGTTGTTGGTGAAAAATCTCGTGCTGTTGGAACCTAACAGTACAGCAGGCACACGCATGTCTTATGGTTTTGGCTTAAATACTCTTAATCACTTCACGAATGCGACGTTTAAGATAATACGTATTTAAGTTTCCTATGTACTAATAGGCGACATGCAAGCGACACTGTCAGAATTACATCTGGCAGTGATTTGGAATGTAAGGAGGATGCTCACAGCGTAGGTACAGTTGTACAAATTGGACTGTGACGCGCAGTTTAAACACCCCTAGAACCTTCCTTTTCTTTGCTGTGTGTAACATCACAGGGAAGAAGGAGCAGACACACTCACCACGTCAGTGGTAGCTTCTGACAAATTATAGACAAGCTCCTGGGGTTGATCCCGCGGCTTCAGTGCGAAACCACCACCTGGAATCATTTTTACCCTCTCTCCTCTTAATCTAGCTAATTTTTCAAAAACCTATAGTGGAATACAAGCGAAGAGGAGTGAGAGGGTATAGAGAGAAAGGGAAGATAGTTTCCACATCAAAAGTGTGCACAGCTAACTCCACTCAAGTTCCGAATGAAAAAGGGAACGAGGAATATAATGAAGATGGGGAGAAGAAGAGCGAATAATCCTCCCTATCCATACTATTTCCCCTCTATAAGACCGTCGTTTTGTCTCTGACTCCATCCCTTACTTACACTATCATCTTTCTTCTTTGCACCGGTTTCTTTCTTTATCAATCTTCAACCTGTTATTCAGTCACTTCCGTTGTAATTCTATTTATTCCTTTCTTTAGACGCTTTTTGGGAGGCCTTCGGACGCAGCCGCAATTCGATTCATATTTATCTTATGTTTTGTCATCATCATCATCATCATCATCATATTCATCAAGTATTAGGCCAAGTGGCCTGTTACGGTTTCATTCCATCTTTTGAACGGTCTTCCCAGGCTTCTCTTTCCATTCGGTCTGTAGTTCAAAAGTTGGTTTGGGATTCTATTAGAGTCCATTCTTTCAATGTGGTCTTTCCAATTGGCACGGTAAGTCTGAATACATTTAGAGACTGGTTCGACTTTAAATTTTCTATAATTTCTTCATTTCTTTTATGGTCCAAAAGTGTAAAGCCAGCAGTTTTCCTCATAAATTTCATCTCTGCTGCTTCATGATTAGTGCACCTCACGAAACTATTAGCCTGATCAAATCAGTAAGAGCGAGATAGAAGGAATATATATTGCGAA
The DNA here is from genome assembly GCF_000696155.1 of Zootermopsis nevadensis. The sequence goes on along the minus strand of NW_019060165.1, from coordinate 433,289 downwards.
TGAGTTAAATAAGAAATACATATAAAATTTAGTTTCGGAAACTATAGAGAAGTAGTTCGGAAGATAATATTAAAGTGGATCTTAGAGAAACAGGATGTGAATCTGTGGAATGGAAACCACTGGCCCAGAAAGAAACTCAATGAAAACTAATTCTGAGGTTCCGTAAAGTCAGAATAACTTCCTGACTGGTTCAGTAACAACTTTTCTATAATGCCCTGTACCGTGAGTTTAAATAATACAAAAAATAAACAACACTATTCATAAAATAACAAGCATTTTGTTTTAGTTTTATTTTGTTTATTTGTTACGAAATAATCAAACAATGCCCTTTAAAAATACAACTGACATTGCGGAAACCAAATGGCAAAACAAGAGCACGTGATCACTGAGAAAAAAGCACCCACACAATGAGGAGTTGTTTTACTGAAGAACTGAACAAATCGACAAAATCAATTCCGATGCCAACTGACGATTATGAACAAAGCTTGTGTAAATCAAGATACCTGGCGCAGTCATATAAATAAACTGGCTAAATACCATACTTTCTTTAAACATGCCACACTGAATTAATTACATTCTTTATTTGCTATATCTTAATTCTTGAGACTACGTGAATTTTAGATTCGTCTTCTGTATGCAACTACAGACTAATCCGCTTCGTAAACGGCCTACCAATTGTAGGGGTGAAGTGTTAGGAACTTCTGATTCGTATTTGGATGGAACCGAATTAAAATCAGTTCATTTAACGTTTCAGTTATGCATAATTGTAAGTGCTTCTAAACGCTTCCTAGTGGCAGCAGCACTTGAGAATAGAATACTCAAATGTAGAAAATTAAATTTTTAAGTGAGACCAGTCAGAATCTACCTCAATACATACCAAAATCACCTTACGTTCCTGAGATAAACAGTGAAATAGCTAGAAGGGAAAGGTAGTGCCTTACATTTAAACATGACACAGAAACCGTTGATCTATTTCGACACATTTGTGTGCTCAGGCACAAAAGAAACCGTATCAGCTACTCCTCATTCTCTGAGTCAACTGCCCTTATGGAGAACTGACTGGTGCTTCATGGGGAGAGAAAGCCCTGAATCAACGGTTTAAAATTTCTGTCACTTCACAAGTTGATTAATAACTTCCATTCGTGGTTACTAGCCATTCAAAAATCAAATGCCCTTTGTATCACATCTAACACTGCCGTAACACCTTCGTTCCTGTTTTTTAAAACGAGCGTGGCCGGGTATTATTTACTTGACATTTCTAAAGGTGATTTCTTAAACTAAACTCTCCTGAAATAAGAGTATTATTACGTATTTCTTATATTACACAACCTTAACAAATTATTACTACATGCATTTAACTAGGTGTATGTACTATCTATTAATTTTACACTAATTTTCGACAAATTTCATCGTGGTCTCAAACCAAATCCAGGTTTGAGACTAGCTAAACCAACGGGCGCAACATAATTATGCTTTGTCCTGTCACTTAAAGAATGAATTTGAACCAACTTCCGAAACGTCGTTTTTTAAAACACCTAGGTGAAGTATAAATCCGAAAAACAAACTTACATAGTATCATGCCAACTTTTAGTATTCATTTCCCACAACATTTTCTATATTAAATCAGCTGAAGTGTCGTAGGATTATTACCCTTGGGACCTTTACTTATTTGACCATTAAGTAAAGTGAATTATTTTGTGTAGTCAGCACAGCGTTCTGCTGCTTCTATCCAATGTCATTTTATTTATTAAAGAAGATACATTCAATGCGCTACGAAACGAACTTTTAAATAGGGGTTTGTTGGGGAAAGGTTGGTGGGGGTGGAGGCGGGGGGAGGGGTGTTCTCAATTGCTTCAATATGTCGCAACATTCGATGTGATACTGGTTTAACTTGTAGAGGGAGTTAGGGTGAGGTTTTGACAGCATGGTCACGATAAAACAACACATGGATAGGCCCAACTGTACATTTACTACGGTCCTGGGATGCTGCTGTGCGTTTGTTGCACGGGCCCCGACAGGGGTGGGAAAAGAAGAGGGCATTCACCCGTTAGGTAAGGTTAGGTTTGTCAAAATCATTTCTTTTTACATTTCCTTAACTACATTCAAAAATTTGGTAGACTTGGTTATAATTTTTAATTAGCAGCTTTGATAGTATCTAGGCCATGTAGCCTGTGTCTCAATCAGATAATTTTCTTTGAAATTCAGGTACTTAGTTACATAGTTTTCCAGTTAGTTAATTTGGTTAATTACATACTAGAGTTACATATAATTTCATTAGTTATTCATCACCGTGATTAGAAAAGTAAGATGTCGCCAAATGGAGAACAAAGATTTAATTGAAGAGCGCATGGCGCCATCTTTTATTATAATGAGCGAATCTAATTAATTACGCTGTAATAAATGTTTGTCAAAGTAAACTAAAATGAATTTATTTTTCACGTTCATTCAAATAAGCTACAATTATGAGTTGATCGCAAAGTTTTCCACAAGAATTTCAGATAAGCTCAAAAAGTATTTATGCTCGTATGTAAAATGGTCGTTAACATTATTCAATCAAAATTAACACTGAAATACCTCGACAACTTTTCGTAAATCTCTTAGTGTTATATTTGATTAAAATCGGGTTGTCCATTTTCCATTTTGTTTCATTCATATGGCAAAGACGATTACGCAATCCTTCACATCAGATGGACATTAATTTACCAATATAAGTCAGTGCTGCCAACTTGGTTCCTATTTCCAAATTAATGCCTTACTTAGTAACTTAATCATTTATTTAGGAAAGCATATGTAATTTCTTATGTTTATAAACAAAAAATTCGGTGAGATTTTAGGTTTTCACGATGGCGAGAACGATGACTGTCCTCTCGGGGGTGGTACGCTGTGTAGTGTAGTAGTATGCAAATTTCTACCAGACTACACGGCGCGACAACCCAGAAGACAAGTCATCGCAACAATTAATTCATTAATTATTCACTCTCTTATGCATTTGGTCAGTAAGGTAGTTATGTAATTTTTGCTACATAAGAGGAGCTACGCCATGTATGACCTTCGCGGTGTTTGGACAAGAATGTTTCCCGTGCAGCGTGAAACAGTGGAAAGATGGGATGGAGGGAGTAATAGAGCATGAGATGTGTTAGCGAATGAGTGAGGGATGCCAGTGGTTGTCTCTATATGAAGCTGGTACGAACACACAGCCGGCGCTACTCCGAGACCATAACCGAGTAAAAACCAGAAGTTAAATGGATATAATCACCGCAAGCTTGGACACTATAAACAAAATTGCAAGCACCACTAGCGTGTTCTGTCTGCTACGGCAAAAATTAGTCGCGGCGGAAACCCGAGTTCGATATGACCCTACTTAGTGCATGAGCGGTACAAGGCAGGCAAGTCTACAAGAAAAAATGTGTATCACGTCAGAGGGGAGAGATATATTATAGGTGTTTTAATGTTGCAACTTCGTGATGTCGGATGTTACTTCGGGAGTTTATAGTCACTGAATTAGACAAAAAAAAATGCACCATACTTTTACGAAACCCTGAGGTTCAATGCAGTGCCTACAAGACGTAGGCCACCGTTTCTTATGCTGAGCCAGCTCAATTATTTATAACCTGACACTATTAAATAAACGAGGAAGAACAATCTTCATATTTAGAAATTGCTCTTATTCTATAAGTAATTATTATCATTTTAAAATTATAATTTTATCCTACACTTGATTATAAGACACAAATAATATATAATCACAGCAATCGCCTGGTTTTATTAGATTTCGACACAAGGAATAATGAAATGGCGATCTTCAAGTTACTGAGGAAAACTACGAAAATTAATGTTCGGTCACAGGTCGAGATTCTAGTCAAACACCACGCTAATACATGTGTAGAGCATTACAACTAAGCTAACCTGCTCTGTTCTCATTCGTCTTCAGAAAATAAGTAACTTGACTCCACTGAGCATTCATCCTTGAGAACAGAATGTTAAGCTTAAGCAGTCAAAAAATTCCCCGACTTTTATGGAACCCGAATCGTCATTACCGGCACTGAAAGAGTCCACCACCAGTCCCGGCAACAAATTAATTCAGCCCACACTCCCGAAATCTATTTCCCTAAAATCCATTTTAATATTATCCCCATTTCTACGCCAAGGTCTTCTGATTGGTCTCGTTCCTTCAGTCATTTCTATCAGAATCGCAGTTGTCAAATCACTCATGAGCACTGCATGTCCCGTCAATCTCATAATATTGATTTTATCAACCCAATAACATTTGGCACAAAGAGCACAAATTATGAAGCTTTATAATAATTAGAACAACCTTAATAATAGACTCTAACCGGCGAATTATTTCTATGAAGTTCTGCATTATCTAGTTTCCAGTCTATACTACTTCATGTTACGTAGGTCTAAACACGTTCGTCAACGGTGTTAACGAAGCGTCGTTAAATAAACCATTGGACTATGTGTTAACCACTGCGGCGTCAGAAATAGAGAACAAGGATATAAAACTAATTATATTTTTGACAATAATTCTCGGTCGTAGCATTGAAAGGTTAACGCTGCACTGGTTAACACACAGTCCATTGGTTTATTTACCGAGTTTAATTCAACCAAAATATGTCCTATACTGCCTTCATTTTTATTGTAACTCTTGTAGTTTAGATTTTCAGCAATAGAAATAATTTTAAGTTACAATGAGAATACAGTAGGTGCAGGACATTGTTTTCGTAAATTAAACTCGGCACTGAAGGGTTTAGAAGCCACTGTTGCACTCAACACATCACATGAAGCCTTTTTTTTCCCCCCCCCCCCCCCCCCCGGCCACGAGGAGTCCATTCAAACGAATAGCTAAAGTATACGAATGGGGTCATTGCATGACTTCAATTTGAAAATCAGAAAACGTGAGCTCCCTTCTCCTGCTGTCGTAGCCGCGCTGCCCATTTTTAGCGCATATTATAAGCGGCAAATGGGACGCCTGTATTATAACATACGAACTCCATGTAAGGGGTCTGTCGCTTTTAATAGCCCATATATAAGACCCATCCGAACAAATGAAGTGGCAGTTATTGTATGCGCTGTGAAAATCCCAGCAGCGTTCCTGAACCTTTTAAACATTTTGGACCGTTATTGGTTAATTGCAAGCCAGTCATTTCACTGTTCTGCACATGGTACACAAAATTAAGAACGAGCAGTGGATATGATCAGACGCGGAAGAAAGAAACAAAGACAGACAGAAACAAACAATAAAATAATTAGTTACGGGTACATCTTACGAAGTTTACTTTCCTATCGTAAAGAATTTAAGAGGCCTAAAACATTTTCATAATTCTCAAAGACATGACCATACATAATTTTAGGACACTACATTAAGTGGTTGTTTTTTAACAATTACAGAAAAATGAAAAATAAGAATTTGGGGAGGTCTCCAATGACATGCGGAAATGTATAAAAATATCAGTTGTTTCAAATTGTGAAAGTGAGGTTCCCGCGCACTTACGTCACAAAGAAGACGGGTAATCTCATAAGCCTGATTCTTGCCTCTAAAAAAGTAATGTAGCACGTCCGATACGGATGTAGACAATACTCGACACAGTCCTGTTCACAGCCCTCTGAAAAATCACAAATTATTTCAGGTTCTCATGTCGGAGAGTATTAAAATAAACTAATCGCCGTTATGACAGAGGCAGCAAGCACCTCTGAAACGTCGATACACTTCCATCACACTACACGGCGCAACAACCCAGAAGACAGTCATTAAATGTCATGAGCTGATATCGTGATTGTATTCCGGACTGATCATAATTCATAAGTGTCTATTAGATTCCTAACGTAAATCCACAAACACCACATTTCAGTCAATTTGATCCTGGAGAAAGAGGTATCTAATTCTTTCGAAAGGTTTGGTGATAAATCCAGAAGATTCTGCAATGTCCGCATCGACTTCTAAAGTGACATAATATTTGCATCGCGGTCACTGAGATGCAAAACAAAAGTGAAACGAACAAGCAAAGATTACTACAGAAGTCGCAGTTTGGAGAAATGAGACAGGAAGATAAAACTGATGATAGAAAGAAATGGAGAGGGGGGGGGGTTAGAAGATGGAGATATAAAGATGATAATTTCTCCTTATAAAGCCGTAAATTATAAAGTTATTATAAACTAAGAGATTTTCAGTGTTGATATATATAATAATGTTGCTTTAATTAATCTGCCGCTATGTGGGGTGCTGCTGTATAAAATAGGCTTATAATATTCCTCTTGCTTCTGCTTCGCCTGTTATCAGTTGTAAGTTAAGGAAACCCTTTCCACCCTCTCTCCTCACCTACTCTCTCTTCTTAACTAAAACCACGGGACTTAAGCTGTGATTGTAATCTGCTTCATCGCGCACCAACATATATATATATACTATATATATGCATGACCGGCTACGAAGTACATTAATGAGATTGATAGACCCGCGATATTCATATTTTATAAGGGAATACGGGGGATGGAGTTAGTTGGGGGTGTTATATTAGGGGAGGGGTTAGTCGTTGGTAGTTGGTGGTACCGTTTCAAGGAAATAAGCCTCCCCCTTACGCCCCATACTTAGAGGGTAAGTTCCTTGACTGTATTTTGGCTATATCCCGAGCCCAGAAATCCTAATTCTCGTTCTGGTGCTGGAGTAAGTTTGTCGTGTTACTGGCATTAAATGAAAGCTAGTATGTAGGAGAGAGAATGGTCTTTTTGGGAGTATCAATGCACGTAACTATAGCAATGCTGGGAGAAGTTGTTCTGAGATAGGGATGTTCGGGAAGAGTGTGAGGATTGTTACACAGGCATTACTAACTGGAGCAATAATCTGTGACCTCCTCATACCCCATTCAACAGAACAATAGTTTGTTGGAATCTATCTTGTTACAAATAAGACAAAACGCCATGCACGTTATTTTTGTATAACGTAAAGGCAAGAAGACTTAATTAATATGTAGGCACTATTTGCTAAAAGCAAAGAAATAGAGAGAGAAATAAAAATAACAGCGTAAAATTTCCCCTACAAGTGACTGTTCCTGATCTCAGAAAGAGACAAAAATTAATTCCTCGGGCTTATTCCAATATAAATCAGTCATCAATATGCTTTATAATTAGCTATCACTAGTGCACTGTATGACGAAAGAATTACCACCACGTTAGCAAATTATAACCTAAATAATCCGAACCAAAAACACTGTTCCTGGAACATGCATTCTCGCCTTTGCCCTATACAAATCAGAACTACATTAAGACAAGAAAAATTCTGTTCCCGACCCAATGTCTCCGATTTGAAAGGATTCCTTGCATTCTGATAAACACAGGCAAAGCATACACCACACACAGACTAACATTCGAAAGGTCGCGGTTTCGATCCCGACCGTTGTCACTAACAATACAGAAAAAAGTGTCAGTATAATGACAACCAATCATCTGAAGATGTGAGTACAAGCACCTCCAAAAACAACGTGTATTTGAAAAAATTCTACCTCAGACAATAGACAGTGTCTAACACAGTGTGCAGGCAAGGTTTACTACAGGCATACAGCAAGGGTAGTAACCTCAGGATCTAACAGAATAACAGAGTGGGTGCACAGAGAACCGTCCCGGACGACAAGCGAAGAGGCAACAACATCCAAAGGAATGGAACAGAACCCCAGTCATCACTAGAACCTGTTTTGCACCGGTTCGAGTCTCCAAGAGACGAGATATCATGATTTATGTTTGCGTGATTTATTTTAGTCCCTCCAGGAAAACTATGTAATAGGTCAGTAACATTATCCAGGATATTATTCCTGACTCATAGTAAACAGAGTAAAACCATAAGTCAGACAGCAGATGAGAATGAATTGTCTACTTGACGCTAAGGCCGTCTTAACCTGATGCAAAGAGCTGATAGACAGAAAGTTAGGTAAATCTGACAGCCGCCAAAGTTCCTTACCACGAATCGAACCCCGGACGACAAAACTAAGTTCCAAAGCATCTAGAACCGGCATACTTAGGATCCCCGTAATGTTTTCACTTCCTCAGCGAAAGTCCTGAATGGCATGTTAAACTAGGTTACTGAAGCCTGTTTACAAACTTTTCTCGTCTCCTGCTACAAACATCTTCAAATGTGTAAGATTTGAGGTTTTCACAGCGGTGAGTATGAAGATTTCTGTCTTCTGGGTTGTTGCACTGTGTAGTCTGGTCGATGTTTACCAACGTTTCAGAGGTCATACTGCCTCCATAATCAGGGCGATGAGTATGAAGATTTCTGTCTTCTGGGTTGTTGCGCTGTGCAGTCTGGTAGATGTTTACCAACGTTTCAGAGGTCATACTGCCTCCGTCATCAGGGCGATAAATTTATCGTCCTGATGACGGAGGCAGTATGACCTCTAAAACGTTGGTAAACATCGACCAGACTGCACAGCGCAACAACCCAGAAGACAGAAATCTTCATCTTCAAATGTCCTTCAATGTCTGCAGTTGAAGCAACAACGTCCTTGCATACCGACCTTCTTAATGAACCGTCATATTAGGCTGTCGAGTCCGTAACCAGTTACTTTACCGACTGAACTACCAGATTCTCGCCAGCCAAGCAGGCAATTCGCACTCCGGTTCTGTCACTACATTAATTACAGCACAGAGTAATGGACTTGTAAACTAACATTAAAGTTTCATGAAGTCTCATTAATGTCAATGCCTGGAGTTCGGTCATTTAATATAATGTTCATTTCCTTTTACTTGTGACCACTGGCCAGCCATGTTTGCAGATAACAGCTTCTCGAAGCATTAGCCTCTTTCCATAACCAATTTAAAGTTCCTCAAAGGTTGGAAGGTTAAAGGTTTTGCTGAATTAATGGAGGCATATTAACTTCAATTCAATTAAAACCTTGGTCAAGCTTGCTTCTGCTGCGGGCATCTTATCTCCATTAACATCTTGCTAATGGTTTCTCAATGCCTAAGATATCTCGGTCAGGAATATCGGACATTTCTGTTCTAATAACAATGTCGGCGAATAATTAAGTCTACCTTTCCTTTTGTTAAGCCATGCTACAAGCACCAAGAAAGAACATTAAATCAGTATAGAATGGGCTAACTTGTTAGTGCGCTCGTGTTTTCTTCCTGTCATCTAACTTCTGATTTAGCTATAAATATTCAGAACCTTAAAACACGCCATACCAATGGCGAGTGCCTTTAATATGCCTATTTGTATGACGTCAAGATGGGGCAATTTAGAGCAGGCCCGCAGATTTGAGAGGGGGTCGTGTCTACGCGACCGGGCCGATGCATCTAGCGACTAGAATTTAAGAAGGCGAATTTCGTTTACGCTGACTCAATTTGTCTAAATTCGCTCCAATTTGAGTCGTCATCGTTCTGCGAATCACTGTTTGAAAACAGCATCCGTTAAAGAAACTAGTATAAAAAATGAATAGACTATGCTAAGCAAATTTAAATTGAAAGCATAAATTTTGACTTCCTTCTAATGGAGCTTGTCATTAATGAGTTCCCCCTCTCTCTCACTCTTTTTTTTTTTTACTAGATAAGACAGTCGTTTGATGTAAGTTGGTAGTAAATAATCGTACACCTTGCGTAACGAATAGAGTTGGCCATGAGAAGGAAAAAGCTTGAAATGCCGCCAACTGGCGGTTTGCTGTGAGGTCCAGCCTCGGAATGTCCATGTTTCGACGATGACAAGTGGCGAGGTGCCGTAATGGTGTCTCGAATTCATTCAGTGGGACGTGCCCCAACTTCGTGACCTTCAACAAAAGAAGTCTATGTCTTGTCCACACATTCCGAGGAGGAACTCTGCTTTGTAGAAATCGATCAGTGACTCGAAATGACTTTCACGTTACCAAAAGTTTATAGCGATTCCGACATTACAAAACGTTAACACCCAGGTGTTTTGTATCCGAACATCACGCACACGCGTGTCCCTGTGTATGAACCCCTAGACCACAAGTTACTAATCATTAGCTACTTTATTTTTGGAACTAGGGCAATTTAGCCACTTGGCCACTTTGTTGACCGATCGAAAAGCTGATTAATTTGTTTCTGACAGTAATTTATTAAGTTCCATAGTTCGCTTCTTACATACGAGACGTAGACGAGTAGTCAGTCGATTTGTTAAGTGGTTAACCAGTAAGACAGTCTACTACTTGGTTAATTTCTCTTATTTTATATCATAATTACAAGTTCATTGCTTTCTAAAAGTTAATCAAACATCAGTCAATCTAAGAAGCGGCAACTTTCTTCTAGCGCCCTGTGGCATAGGCCTTATTCTTTCTAACTTTACGTTGAAATCCCACGACGCTGTAGGAAAATAAGGCGACAGACAATCGATAACCATCAATCAATCGCAAGACTTTGAAGAGCACAACACAACAGAGGTAGGGATAAAATGGACGACGAAGACATATTTCCACGTGCAACGATTGATGGTTTGACACTGATGGAAGGGCCGCCATGACAAGTGAAATATTGTTGCTTAGTAAAGCCGGCTCGCCGGCTTGGAACGACAGACTGAAATGAAACATTAGTCGCTCCACCCATCCAACTTTTGTTTCCTTTCGTACTGCTAGTAAATATAGACCCTTAGCCTGCAGCGAGCAGGGAAATGAGCACAAAATATGACGGGAAGTCATTTTTCGGTTGTCAGTCGTGTGTGGTGTCGAGAAACAGCGGACGAGGACCGCTTTCAACTGGGGGTCCCTGAAAGAACGAGAACTTGAAATCAATATCCATATTTTAGTGTTTCTATAAGAAATTACATTAATCTGCTAACCAACTCCGAACAAGGTCTTTCTTTCAAAGCTTACAGTCGCTAAGCTTGTCAAAATATCCCTTCCCATTATGAAAACCGAAGGTTCGTTACCATGAAGATCATCTTTTGGGATGTTGTGCCATTTAGTCTGGTAGAAGTTTACCGACGTTTCAGAGGTGCTTGCTCCCTCCACATCAAGGCGATAGATAAGCCGCGCGCGAGGAATTCATACTCATGTCATTACTTTGCATTTTAAACATGAGTGAGCAATATGCATTACCAACTTGGCAACAGTGTAACTGAATACTGACTAAAAGAGGGTGGTAGCTCAACAAAGTTGAAGACGTTCTTCACAAAATAAGGGATGCAAATAAATCTCCACGTTGAAGGACATATATCCTTTGTGTTTCTCCATTCAATCGCAACGTTACAAATACCGCATTGCAGGTAACACTTAAGAACCTGTTTATGAGGGAATGTATAGTATCCACTGAAGACAGAGTTGCCAGATTAAATTCACAGACACAACTGTATTGCTGCAGAACGATAAATTAGTTTAATTGCTGAAGGATGATAAAGTACGTTTCTTCCATGGATATTTATAAACTCCTAGCGTACTGAAAGCAGCATGGAAAGAATTGTGAGGGAAAACACGTTTTTTAAATTAATTAAATGCAAAGCTGCAGTATCAACCTAAAATTATTATTAGTCTTATTATGAATTAAATTGTTATATATTATGGTTTACTGTTACGCAGCGCCAATGTACCATATCAACTGAACACTATTCTAGGATTCATACAAGACAACAAAATTCTCAGATGAACCTCAGTCATAAGATTTGAGAGAGTCAGCCAGCCATTTATTCTGTTTATTATTATTATTATTATTATTCACTTCATCTCTTATAAAACTAGAAAGTCTATAATTACTTTTTAAATAAGCGTTTCAGTTCGTTTAATTTTGTTATTTGTGTTCCATTGCCTTTAAAAATTAAAAGAAAAAACTCAAGTCAGATTTTCGAAGATAAACTTCAGATTTAGTTTTAATATGTTAGTTTTAAGAAGCGGAGAATACTGGGGCTGTCTGCTTCTGCGATGGTACAAGTGCCTGACTTAGGTCGATCAGTTTTGAAGATCATAAGAACTGACAACATCGCAAATTAGCATCTATTTCTTACAGCACCGTCATATACTGATCTTAATATAGCATCTTGTGTGGGCCCATCTAGTTCGACGGTAGTGTAATTATAAAGTGACGGTCATCGGAAAATAAAAACGGTAAAATAGGAAAAAAGAGGGAACGGAGTTTGGTATGGAGTGGGGGTTCACGGGATGGACGACCATGGTTCGATTCCTGGTAAGAATAGGATTCCTATAGCCATATTATGCACATTGGCTCTTGACTGACCCAGCCTCCGGTGACGACACAGACAGAGCCTGAATCTAAACATTCACTTCCATCTAGTGCAAAGGTTGAGAATACATGGAGTATCACCTTTTGCTTTTATGTTATGGTGTTTAGGCAGGGGAAAAATTTTATCGTCCTTTCTCCGGAACACAAATATTCTCAATGGCTGGAACAGAAAATTCCTGCCCATCAGCAGAAACGTCTCTTCACCACTGGCCAACTACGTCACCCAAAACGACAAAATGTTTTACTTGGTGAGGTTTAAATGGCTGTCTCCTGGAACGTTGCACAGTGCAGTCTGGTAGATGGCTGACCGAAGTTTCAGAGGAGTTTAGTGCCTTCATCATCAGAGCAATCGCGCGCCGGTCAACACACTGCATGGCTCAACACCCAGATGACAGACATTTTCATCATTTTCCTTGTTTCCCCTTCGCGTTTCTCGTGTCCTGAAATCTTTAAGAACTCACATGTAACTCGATAAAACCTGTAGAACGTACGGATCGTAAAAAAAAAGTGGGGGAGACTCTCAAACACGCGATGAACAAGTAAATATCGTGTTCTTTTTTTTTTAACGCAGACCTATATAAAGATCTAAGTGTCTTCGTCTTTTCATCCCCCAGTAACCTACTTCCGAAGCTTTTTTCCCTTCTGTTCTATGCACTCTGTTCAGACAAGTCCCCCAATTTTTCTCTCTCGTGCAAACCAACCCCCAACCCCGCTAAAGAGACTACCTCACTTCATTCAACCAAGTGGCGGGAGGGTAGGAAAAAAGTTTCGGACGGAACGAACACAGAAGAGAAAAGGAGCAGGGGTTGAGAGGGTTGGGCATGCGCACCCGACACCTGTTGATCAGGCAGGAGAGGAGAAAATTTCAATGAATTTAAAATGCTCTTGATAGTGTGTCTGCAATCAAACGGGAAGCGAATTACTTACTACAAGAATGGTGAGCACCTACTAACACTTTCACCAAACTCATCTGTGACCGGGAAAATGACAGACTTCATGCGGAGTCTAATGGCTAAGCCCTGAGGCTTCACTGAATTTTCGTTAGTACAGCTGAAAATGTATCAACAAATAAACTAAAAACTGAAATTTCTACACTGAAAATGGAAGCTACACGTTCCTCCAAAATGTTGATGACGACCTACAAAATTACACGGCAATACAACCCAGTGGACCACAGCTGACGCCTTAACCGCCGCTGTAACTTCAAATGTCTGAGACAGCAAAGGTTACGTTGCACACATTAAAATTAATTACCCTACTTTGGTGAAATCATTTTCTCCGAAACTTTTATTTTAACTAGCTGAATCCAGTCCATACATTCACACCTTATTCCAGATAAATTTTATGCAGTGCATTCACTTGTAAAGTTGAACGCAACTGTCACTTTCCGGCTCGCGGCAGAAACTGCTACAAAACAGGTAAATTTATTTTCTTGCTTTTATGGAGCACTACCTGACTCATTTCTTGTCACATCTGTATGAATCTCAATAATGCCTAATCTTATCCAGCGCCTCGGTGTCGTCTTGATATGTATAATGCCCCATCTTATTATGCTGAGCTTCACATCAACACTTCCTTTCTGGCAAGTGGCGCCCTACAATTTATTTCTGAACACAAAAGACTGTCTGGTGAATGTTGAACAGGAAGTGCCTCTTATCTGTCTGTTGAAACTTGATGGTAAACAGTGCATATTTTTATGTGTTGATCAAGGCGGGTGTTCCGATCCTCACTATGAAAGTCATTCACACGGAGAAAGGAAAGGAATATTTCACCTGTCTTGTCGCTAATGTAGCCGCTAATTTAGAACCCCTGTTATCGTGCTTGATTTATTATGTCTGCAATATTTTACGATACCTACAGTCATTGTTTACAAACAGCTTTACTCGGTTTCTTTTAAAGATAGAAGACAAAATTCTCTTATGACCTCAGACAGTAAAGTGGTGACTAGGGGTTTGACACCCAGGATTACAATCCCAGCACTGGTAAGGAAGTTTATCTCGGCCACCACGCCCATACCAACTCTGAGACCCAAGAAACCTCAGTCCCTTTCGTCAAAGGTGAAGAAGAGGGCATTCTTCCATCCAATTGCCATGTGAAACTTCCACACGCTGTCCGTACTCCTTGATATTATTTTGCTCAGGCACGAGGAGACTTTATTTTTCCTACAATTCTCGCAGCCACTTACAATCGATACGCAAAACTTCGCCGCTTCGTCTGGATTCACTGCATCCTTATGTTATCAGCATGTTTCGCTTTTACTGCTCACGTAACGCAAGATGAAAAGTACGTCGTCATCAGATGCGGACATAGACTGTTACGCAATCATTAAGAACTTAAATAATCAGCTTTCAGTAGACTTCTCCGTTTATATATGAGCAAGTTCACACTTACTGTTTGGTTTTATTTCGGCGAGTACTTTATAACAGAATGCTCGATCCTTCATGCAGGCCTAAAAAGGTGTTGTATAGTAGCTCGATTACGAAACAAAATAAAATCTAATATACAAAGTGTAATATATATGCTTACTCAGGTAAGAAAATTCTTATAAATTATTTGAAACCTTTCATATATAAAACATGCGGAAAGACAGAGAAACACGACCTCATTTTATAACATTCTACACACTTCATACAAAGAAGGAACAATAAGATTAAACAAAAATATTTTATGTTATGAGGCACAAAAGCGACATCTTTCTATGAGTCTCTTTTAACTTCATCTTCCCTTTCTTTCCTTCTCCTTGTGTTTGCGAATACTGCAAATGGTATCCCACTTGCTGCTCAAAGGCACGTGATGTAGCGAGGCTATTAATTAACATGCAAGCAACTAGCATGATGTATGCTGTTAGCACATCCGTCATCTAAACCGCGTTCACTTGAGGATGAGGATCAAATGGTTGAACTGAATTTGCGGTGGGTCAAATGAAGTGCATGAGATGCAGATTGCAAATCTCCTGCGTTAACGTTCGTCAAACTGAATACGGCGTTGACAAACAGTACTAACGGATATTCTATGTTCTATAGGTATGGAACCAATAATATGAACCCTTGTAAAAATATGTAGCTACGACAGGGGTGCCAGTGATATGTTCACTGGGACAAACCTGGCAGGAATTCTCCATGCACACTTGCAGATATCAACAGTTTATTTTATATTCAGAATCCCTCATTATGCTTCCAGATTATTACTGCATACAGTCAAACATTACTTATCCTTCTATTATGTTCCATTACCACACCAAAATGTTGTTTGAATAAACTATATTAAAAGATCAATGGCATCGTACTTTACACAAAGCACTCAGTTTTAGTATGATAAGGTAAATTTCGTGAATTTAAAAGACATGATTTGCTTCTGAGCTTCGGAAAATGCATCCCTGAACTCCTCCTGGCAAGTTAAGTAAAAACGACACGCCAGGGAGTGTTTAAAAATGAACATCCTTGCACTTCGACAGTTGAAGACAACTGACAGACTGGTGCAAACAGGTTATAACTTGACATGACCTGCATAAGTTCTTGTACGGTCACAGCGATATGCGTGTTTATGAATCAAATCGAATAGTATCGAATTAAAACCGCCAGTAAATGGATTAATGTGGGTTGCGTGACTTCTCGATCACTCTGTGCATTATTAGTGCTTGAAATGTGATATCACTCATAATAATTCAACATGAAACAAATTCGTATGTCAGTTAACACCTTTAATTGGTTTTAAGCTTTAGAAACCTCGTAGAAACTGTATTTACCACGTAATTTAACAATCAGTAAGTTTAAATGTTGTTGAAATCAGAAGGTTTCTGACGAAGAAACGTTGTAATACGTAAACGTGATCCTTTGGACTTATAATTTTTATAATTTCATAATTTAGACGAAGGGCGAAGATATATATTTCGTGCATTTTGTATTCATAGGTCTTGTATGATTCTCAATATAGCAATGATTATTTTCTTAAATAGCGCCATTAAACTGATCTCTGTCATTGTTAGTTGTGTTTTCTTTGCGATAAGGACTAAATTCTTAAATAATATTTAGACTATCTTTAGCTTCAAAGGGTTATTTCTATCGGAGATTCTACGGCCTAGATGGCGTTGTGAACCACAATACTCCATTATTTAATTTCAATCGACATGCCTACTGTGTTTCAAATCTCCATGTTGTCAATTGATCTGTATTCGGAGTGCAAGAGGGGAGAGAGAGACGTCATTCTGTAAGAGAGAAGGAATCCCATTTCTCTCGGTGCTCCTCCTCGGAGCCCCATTCCTCTCTCAAACTTGACAGCCATGACTGTTTTGTTTGTCTCTTGAACCATTCCCGCAGTGTTGTTCGATTCTGTCCGTATGACCAAAGAGAATACAGACGGCCGAATTATGAAAATTACTCCCGCCACCGCCACCACCCCTGAGACATTCACCGCCAGTGGCTCTGTGACAGGGGGAGGAGCATATAAGATAGACTGATCCGAATGAGAGAAGACTACTGAGAGACAGAGATGAAGATTGAGTGGAAAGAACTCTGGCAAAACGCGATAATATATGTATTCTACGCCGTGTTCATTAGATTGAGTTGGTAAGTAACATGGCTGTGCTCCACTCAGTGCTGCTAGATACAGCTGGCATCCGAAACGTATATAACATTTCTAAAACAGCGTCCTCTCAAAACATGAGGGCATTAGGTAGACGTGCCTGCCTGTTACTATAGATAACATTATACTATTTCCTATTTTCAAATTTTCAAAACTGAGAACGTCCAATTACAAACAGTAGCACCTGAATCATTTGACCGCAATATTTCAAATGTATTTTTGGGGTCGCTGAACACAGAGAATCTCAGTTATTATGGATAATGTCATACTGCGCGTTATTTTAAGACGTAAAAGAGGTTCGGAGCTTGAAACTAAGAAATTTATGAACAGGGGTCAATTGTAATATCTTATAAGAAACAATGTGAAAATTTACTTGTGGTGTTAGTGAGGTTAGGTGTGAGGCAGAGTCAACAGCGAGTTGTTCCATTTCTTATCTTGAAATGACACGTGTCTTCAATTTTTACACTAGATAACAGTTGTTTTACGTAGTACCACATGAAAAAATCTAGGGGAAATCGGGTAACCAAGACGCCAGACCTCCTCTCCCAATCCACCGCTATCGGATATGCTCATTTAGACCTTTGCCAGCAATCTCTCCGGTCGAAAGTGGGGCTCCATGAAGTTGCGAAATTACTCTTTTGTCTTCAATTCGTGGTAATACGTGCAGAGCTCACTCGTGAAAGTTTAAACCAACACTTTCAGGACAGCGGAATGAATACGACATTCAGGAACTTGGCCACCTCGATCTTCGTACCTCATTCCAGCCCGGGACAGCGTAAAACAAGGACTTGTGTAGGATCGGTCTTTTATTTAAGTAACTTCAAAGATTTTTACCTGGCCTTTTTCAGAAGACAGATTAATATCATCACACTGTGTGTTCATTCTCGCCTACGGAAGTTACAGACAACGTACGAAATTACATGAAACTTAGCATCATCACCATCGACTACAGATCACACCCATTCATAATTTCTATTTCTCTATCAACTAATAATACCGATATTGGGGCTGTGCGAACTTCACAGATGTGACAGACCCCAGTTCCACTTAGCAGATTCTACATTTTGTGTTGCCATGGACATCAGACTATTCTATACAGCATAAATGACAAGATGACATCGGGGAGAATATGTTATCTTCAGTTTGACAATAATAAATAATAAATCAATGAAGTTAGACACGTGAAATATATTTTACATAACTTCGTTCCCGCTAATTTACTAACATAGTAGCAATGCGAAATTCTGAGCCTATATTTGACAACTGACGAGGTATGCAAATCTACGCAGGTACGGAATGAATTCAAACGGTTCAGGATGGAGTTAAATATGAGGTCATTTTTAGCAAGGTGATGAATATTCAGGTTTAATAAAAGTGGAACTAGTTAGTTAATTAGTTAGTTAGTTACTTAGTAGGTCGGTCAGTCAGTGTCACTACGTCAGAAGACAGTGTCACAAAATAAACGAGTCTCTTTTACTGGAAGAAGGTGCTTTTCGTCTGAAACCATAGGACGAAAATGGCGGCAGGATGATGAGCTGAGTAGAAGACCTCTCACTCAACAGAAGAGTCTATAGACACCTCATCAATATTTCACATTTTCCTCGCAAACTTGTTTTAAAAACACTCGTATCCTTAGGGTATCAACGACTCTGAGGATTTTCACACAGTTAATGCTGTAGCAGTACCCTCCCAGGAGGGTGAATTACCACAGAGTTGCCAGCACGCACCATAATAATACAATTCATTACCTTTTTTATTACGTCTTTTCTTCTACAACCAGTTTCCTTACGCTCTCCGTGTTGGCAGTCATACGTAAAGACATAATCCCTGGTGTCACTCGCGACTGCCTAATCACATTTCTTTTATTTATTTTCCTTAACACTCGACACAGGACATGCGTTTCATGGAGTGAATCTCCTCTGTCGCTTTGTTAACACTCCATAACTCTGATCCATATAACTGGGTTGTATAATTCATAAGATAATAAGTCATTACCTTCCATACGTTCCTTATGAAGACTCATGAAAATGTGTCATTTTATATCAATCTACTAACCATCCCAAATATATAGCTTATAAAGTCAAATACTATTTACCTGTCTAGGGGATGACAATCAATGACTCTTGCATTGTTTTACAATACCTTACTAATATTTAAGAGGTAAAACAGATGGATTCCTGGAATACGGTACTAGGCAGTCGAGGATATCAACTGCTGTTGGATTAACACGCTTCCCCGATACGTCCCAGGTGAGGAACTTGATGGGTCTTCCTTTCCGCCTCTCCCACCACATGTTCTTCGTACCGCAAACAGCGGCAGTATAAGATAACAGGTTAACTTTTGCTTACTTTTTAATAAACTGCAAAGTGGAGAAAAGAAGACCAGAAAACTTTACAACTTACTCTCCTTGTCTCGCCTGATCCTAACAAAATCTTAGCGTTTTCTAGTTGTCGGACCGACTCTACTATCATCTGATCCTCTGGAAGCATCTAACTTAGGAAGTGAATCTGTTTCACAGACGCTTAATTGCGTTAGTTTTTACTGTCATTGGGTAAAGTTGGCCGATATCTATGAATTGTATTAGTTGGTGCCCTCTGATACTGCTACAATCATGCCACTCATTTAATAAACTCAGCAAATGCTTATTTATCTTCTCGCCATTACACCCAGCCTCTTATCCAATAGGTATTGGAATTATATCTGAGTAGGCAAAGCGGCCGAGGCGTCAAGCAAACCACTCACCCCAATCTTGTGCCGAGCTTAGGAATGGGTGGAACGATACCTCCACCCCCATACATTTATATGACGTGGTTCTTAGTTAAGCACAAGAGACAAGTTTAAGTATGAAGATTTCTGTCTTCTGGGTTGTTGCGCTGTGTAGTCTGGTCGATGTTTACCAACGTTTCAGAGGTCATACTACCTCCGTCGTCAGGGCGATGAATCGCCCTGATGACTAAACAAAGCAACAACTCAGAAGACAGCAATCTTCATGAATTACCTAGTACTTCTTGACGACATCTTATCTAACCATGTTTTGTCTTGTCTTGTCTTGTCTTGACTTGACTAACCGCTGTGCGTCCAGCCTTAAGGAACACACAGTTTGATATAACAGAATTATTTTCATCTAAATGAATTCTGTTTCAGGAATTCTTGAAGTCCCCCACATAATACTTTTATGGATACTATTTTAGTCTGATCGCGCCTTTTGGACCATTATTTCAAATTGAAACAGAAATATATGCGGCTATGGTAGACGTTATGCCCGACTATTTTCTAACACAACACGCGTAACAGAGAGACCAGAATTTGACACCCCGTTTCAATTTCAGCATTACGCGTTGAAACAATTGCACTGTTTACAAGAGTAACGGAATTAAGTGTGTCAAAGGTCATAAGGCTAACAATACTCGGAAATGGAAGCTTCTGAATTCAAAGTAAAGTTATTACTTATTACAATTTGTTAAAATCGCTTGAATTTGTTGCAGAAGTTAATTATAAGCCAATATTTTTCTTATATATTTTTTGCATGGATCTTCAGTGTCATGCATATTAGGATATTTTATAAGATACCAAGTACAAACGTTTCTCGAAATTTTGATATTGGACTTCTGGGTTTTAACGCCGTGTAGAATTGTACAGTGTTATCTATCTACAACTCAACAGTGTGATACAACCCTGAAGATCAACGTTCACAGCAGGGAGAATCTCAAATCTCAAATATTTCTCGAAATTGTACTGTTTCACATCTTGAGACTGTATTAGTTCACATGGCACACTAAATTACACTACACGTAGTAAAGAGATAAGGGAAGAAAGAACAAAGAAGGCAGAAGTCATTGATGGAAGAGAAAACAAAGAGAGGAAAAAATGAGAATAAGAAAAGGGAAAGTATTTCCTACAACGCCAGTCAACAACTTTCTATCATTTTATTGTTGGATATTATTCTGCCGGCTTTGTATGCAGATTTGTGAATCGTTTTTGCTTTCAATTTTTAAACGTCGTCACTCCACCTGTCATCATAACAATTGAAATAAATTGATCCACTTTTTTGTGTAAATGTAGCTGAGTGGGCGAGTGTTAAGCAGAAGTTAAGTCTGCTCGTTACGATGCAAGGAACTGTTATTACAAAATGTGGCAGGACGTCCGTTCGTTAGCTGGATTAACAGCCGGGTATGACGAGAGACGCGGCCCGTGTCGATATTCATTTGTTCACGTCACTCATCAGCTGATTGTATGGGTTTCTGCTGATTCGCGCGTTACGTATGCACTGCAAAATTCGTCATTTAGAAAACAGAGCTCTCTTTTTTGTGTGTGTGCTGTTGACCACGAGATCCATATAATGCCCGCTGCTTTCAATTAGCCTATGCATATAGTGTAAGTTCCTCTTTCGGAATATTCTGCCATCAGTTCCAGATTTACCGGTTTGTAATCTATGTAGCCTGTGTTCAGCGAGTGTACAATAAAGTTCTCACCAACTGATTTATTACCTTATAATATGGAACTTAATTAGTGCCCCAACATAATACACGCTCCAACATCTAAAAGTTATATAGAAGAAAACAGTTATCGCACTATAGATATAAAATTACAATGAACTTTTTCTAAATACTAAAACACATTGATGTATTAAACGTTTATTATAATTTGTAACTGTTGTCACAATAGTCTGGACGTTTTGGCCTGCCGGGAATCAAACCCTGGTCGCCCAGCCCGCAGTCTAGTCATTAAGTACACTAACTGAGCTACCCCTTAGACTATTAAAGGCAGATATTAAAGCATAAAGGAGGATAGGACATGAAAAGCATTGGTTTTGGCCTACATTACAGGAGACCTACCTATCTACAGCAGTTTTCTCTAGGGACAACTGAAGAAACTGTTCAACAAATGATGCCGAAAGTATCCTCGATGATGGGAGTTTCTCATTTATGATCAGGTTCCGCATTTGATTTAAAATACAATACCGAAGGTAGAAGTCAGAGTGGTAAGTAACTCTGCTTTGTGTTTGGAAGACCCAAGGCAGAATTCTTGGTTATAGAGACTGCTATTCCAATTTACATCCACTACTGTTTTCATTCGCCATAAACATCGTTTTCTCACAGCCCTGGCAAATTCTGAGATAGATACCATCAATACCTTGAAATAAACAACACCTTTTCATATTCACGACCTTTCCAATTCGTATCTTGCAATTATCCTATTATTTATCTCTTCACAATCAAAGTGTCGTTAAACTGGTCAAGAATCTATCAATAAACGATAGATTTTCATCATGATGAACATCATAAGTTCTGACCCGTTAACTTTTTCTTTCGTAGTAGAAGCAGAAATGATTCTGAGTCAGGAAATGACTATGCAAAGCTTTCCTTACACTAGCTTTCTGTTGACTTGTGTAGGATTTGAGGTTTTCACGGCGGTGAATCTGAACATGGCTGACTTCTGTGTTGTTTCATTACCCTGATGCCCTGATGATGGAGGCAGCAAGGACAACTGAAACGTCGGTAAACTTCTACCACACTACATGGCGCAAGAACCCAGATGACAGCCGTCTTCTGTTGGCCTATTCCATAAAATGTCTCACTACGTTGAAAAGAAAGGGCAAACATTCGCTTGCGCACGGCAACTTCCTGACGTCGAAAAGGGCAGAAACCAACCTCTCCCGTACAACAGAATAATGCAGTTATCAGAATGACTACTAGTACATAACAATGCATTAACCGATACCAATACCTGTTACTGTTTAACCGATCAGCCTCAACCCTATTTTACGCAGACAGACACTAGGTCTTAGATACAGTCTTAATAAAAATGTCGCACCCCTACGGGCTCCACTGCGACTTTTGGGGAAAAAAACGGACGACAGATCCTCTTCTAGTACAAAAAAAGAGAGAGAGCAGATAATAGGCCTTTGAAACCAGGCGCGCAAGGGACATAGTCGGAAAGAGGTGAAGTAGTTCCCCTCTGTACTAAAAGCGAACATACATCATTTCTGTAATGGCGCAATGAATCTTGATGTCCACACTGATCAAATTTAATCCTCAAATGCTCGAATGCCATTTGTTATATAAAAGGAAGGCAACATGGCTGCAGAGAAAGGGCTTGCTGACCGTGCGAAGAGATGAGAATCAAGCAAATGCCACAAGGGAAGGAAC